>OX393550.1:35807799-35832799 GCA_947650365.1 Chamaelirium japonicum | reverse complement strand
TGAAGAGTAATAACCACGAGATTAACATGATTCCAGAGTAAAGATAATGGAGAATAAACAGAAAACCAAAGAGCATACATAGCAAGTATCAGGCAGCTAAAAGAAGTCAATAGAGCAATGTCAGTAATAGTGTACCAATACAAATACTATACCTCAATAAAGGCCTTTGGATCTGGGCAGTTCTGTTGTTTCGATAATCTCAAAGTGCATTCTGCAGCAGTGCGGCCATCTCGAAGAGCGACAGACTTGAAGAACTCCAGCAAGTTTATACGATCACTGCTAGAAAGCTCAGCAGTCATGCCTACGTCAAGGAAAATGACATGAGGCCTTGATTTGAAAAGCCCTTTATTTGAACGCTTGGGCTTTGACACCCGGACAAGGATATTGCCGGGATGCATATCCGCATGAATAAAATTGTCCACCTGAAGAGAAGTGACATCTCAAAAAGTTAAAGTAGTAGGATAGTTCCCCCTATTTATACATATGGTGTCTGCAAATAGCCACCTACATTTTCCATAATTGGGAAAACTTTGTAAATCTCCTCCTATGTTATTTCTTTAATTTGCAAAAAAAAAAAAACCCATTTTAGAATGATAAAAATGCCCTTTCCTGTAGGCTGAAGTTGCCTGCAGCTTAATAAAGCAAGAGAGCAGCATTAAAAAATCAAGTAAAAGTGAAGATGTCCATGAATAGTACGTGGGATGAACAAAATTGGCATTGAATTTTACTTTCTTACTAGAAGAAGCTCATGCATGTTCAACAGTCAACAGTACCATAAGCGAATCAAGGTTTAAGAATTCGGGTTCGAGTTCGCACAGCACAAAAAAACAAACCGGTTCGATCAATTGGGGATCAGGATCAGCCGGTTCGGCCAAAATATCTTTAAAAATTCAGAAATTTGAACCTGATTCAACCGATTCAGGTTTGGTTCAGCTGATTCAGGTTTGATTTCGATATAATTGAGTTTGAGCCAGCCATGTTCAAATCCAATTCATCCGAATTGGATCCAAAACAAGGAGAACTAGAGAACTGAATCGAGACATATTTTGAGTCGGGGGTATTTCAGTTTGGAGCTGGCAAAATCTGAACCGGTTCGGCAGTTCAATGGTTCAAACCCTAGAACCATGCTAATGAACACTTCAACAGAATCAAAAGCTAATGAACACTTCAACATAATCAAAAGTTCTTAATGTTAGTTAAGTCCCCGATTTCCCCAACTGATTGTGCCTCCTAATTTGTCCAAGTCAAGAAGATCGGGGCTCCAGAATACCATAATTGACAACCCAATATATGCCTGGATCTAAAGGAGGTTTGAAAAGATATTGGTTGTGCTGAAAAGTGACAAGACAAATATCTTGATTTCGAGTGATAATCAACATAGAGCAAAGGTATGTTTAGTTTTAAAATAAGCTTTTGGAAGAATTTTTTTTGCAAATTAAGGCAATGATCTAGGAGTCTGTTGCAAATAAGTATGAGTGAGGTCATTTTCTGCAATTACCACAAAATATACGTATGCAAAGAATCCTTATAAATATAAAACAATGTCATATGCTTATTAAAAGAAAAGCAGTTAGCTATAAGAATGTGATGTAAATTACATGAATACAGCTTATGTGAGGCATGTAAGAAGACATAATCAGAAGAGTACATGTTAAGCATGGAAATATGATTACAACATCAACGAAAGTCGACCCAGTGATACATGTACATTTATAGAGAGTGTGCATTTAAAGAGTTCCTAATAAGTATTTCCTCTAAAATGCTCTGAAAAGAAGTACTTAATGATTTCTCGATGATATTCTAAGTGAGGAACGTGCTTAAGTATAAGAAGACTTAAGTTTTAACTGTTTCTTGACAACTCCTATATGTCAAGTATGAAAAGCTTACATATTTGAAGTTTTGAACAGATTTAAGGGTCATATTTGGCAAGTTGAAAGCATCAAGTGAGGTAAGTATAAAAATGTACCAGAAGCATTTTCAGGAGTGCATGAGTCCCAATGTGAGCAAGAGCACTTTTAACTCGGTCATTTCCGTCAATCTCATCAACATAATGGGAAACACTTTCTCCTTGTTCATATGTTTCCACCAGAACAGCAGGATGCACAAGTGGATATAGAGGTTTTGGGAAAGATACATCCTTCCACCTGCGAAAATTGTAGATAAACCGACTCAAATGAGCAGCTTCTCTTGCAAGATCAACTTGTGACATCATGAAAACAGCAAACTGTTGCACACTTTCATCCAGGCGCAACCACTTTAATGTAGGAAGAAGCTTTGACATTTTGGCCACCGCATTAATGATCATGAAATCCCTCCTAATTGATTCACCAACACCAGGATGTCTAACCTTCACGGCCACATCAACACGCTTCACTTGTTGACCTGGATGTCTAAACCTCAAAGAAGCACGATGTACTTGGGCAACACTTCCAGATGCCACAGGTTCCTCTTCAAAATCCTCAAAAATATCAGAAAGCTTCCGACTGAACGCTTTCTCAATAGTTCTTTTAGTGTAGGCAAAACTATGTGTAGGTGCTTTGGTGTGTAGCTTTGCCAGCTCAGTGCAAAGATCACCAGGAAAGAGATCTGGTCTTGTAGCTGCCCACTGACCCCATTTGATAAATGCCGGACCTGCTTTCTCTAAAGTAATATGGACAAGATGAAGCCAAGTTTTCCTGAATTGAACCCTAGAATTATCTGCAAATGGAGCCATTGCTACAATAGGCGAGAACAAAATTGCCAAATAGATTGCTCTTAGAAACAAAATAAAATACTCCACGATTGAAAAAATAAAAGAAGTGAGATACACATGGCCATCTTGTGCTCGCATGTATAGACTATTTTTAGTTGGGATGTATTCCCCATCTGCCCAAGTGCTCTTAGTCAATGCCACTTCTCCAGCAATAAGCGCAAGGACAGTAGGGACCAGATGAAATCTAGTAAAAGCCAGGCTCATGGCACATGTAATCTTATTGATCTGTGGAGAAATAGGTCCTCTGTAGGAACATATCATAGAAAGCCTTTTCCATGCAACTTGGGCATGATGTGTCACTGAGCTACTGGCAGAAAGAACGAGGAATTTCCTGACACAGTTTCTAATGCAGAGATTGTTCTTAGCTTTATACATTGTAAACGAAGCATGGTTACCAGTGGAAAGCTTATACTGTGAAAAAGCTCTGCATGAGAAAGGTAAACCAACTGTAAAAAGTCGGCCATGATAATGATAATGTGCCGAGGAATAGCTGGGTCTGTGGTATGCTAGAAAAGAATACCCAGCTCTCTTGACCTTTCCCAAAGCCAAAAACCTGCAAGTCAAAAAATATGATGTGAGCACTTCATTGTAGTTGTATAATAAACAGATAACTGCCTGACTTATGCACCAGAAAGCAAGCGAATAGACAAACCCGACATATTAGTGTTCCCTAAATGATAATTTCAATTTTCACAACTCCAAAAACAAATTAAGAAAAAAGACCATTGGAATAATACTGCTTGAAATATAACTCATTGATTGTTTGCTAGTTGCTCTTATATTTGACTTGTTATAGGAGAAATTCGTACGTATGAACAAAAAATAGATTTATCTACGTTGGTGCGGCAACTAGCATCGACCAATCCAGCCAGAACATGCATAAGTTGCTTGGGACAAATCCACAATTTAGACGCTAGAAAAAGGACACAATTGAATCCACAATCAACTCGAGGGAATGATCAGACCACACAGTTAATCCACTAGAAGCAAGAAAGTGGGCAGGAAGAGAATAAACCAGTGGTAACTTAATTACATTATAAAAGTGAAATTTTCAGCAGTGCTAGCCCCTTATTTTAACCCATAGTCAATCACTTCATCATAAAGCATTCTAGGTATCTCAAATATTATCAATAAAGAATGACTATCTCCAAATATTATCAACTAAGAAAATCACCTAAAACAGCACTCTACCGTCGAGTTAGGAGGAAAAAGAAGAAGAAAGAGGAAGGAAGGGAAGAGGAGGGTGGGTTTGAAGTTAAAGACAAGGAAAAGACACATGGATAGTGAGAGAGGGGGTGTGGCCAAACAACTTCTACGATCGGTTCATTCAGTACTTCATCTGTACATGTGTCTCCTTTGACTTTGCTTTAGCATGATAATCCTTTTCATAGCATTCTGACTCCATGTGAGACCCATTGACTTAGGGCTTATTTGGTTGCGGCGTTTTTGGCATGTGTTTTTGAAGACATGTGTGCGAGTCCTTTGATGGACCAAGGGATAAGGTTGATTCTCATATTTGGTGCTAAGATGGGCCTTTATATAATTTGTGTTGTATTGTCAGGGCTTGTTTGGTAACTTTGGTTGCTGTGCAAATGTTGTACGTGGATATGTTTGCACAAGTGCCCCGTGCAACTAAAGTTTCATGTGTTTAGGTAAAACTTCATTTGCAAAGCTATATGTGCCTTCACAATCCATTCATGCACTCCTACTCTCCATAACCCCATAAAGAGTTCGGATTTTAAATCAAGGCCCTAAATTACAAAAATATAACTACAAACAAAATTGGCATTACTCTTGGAAAGAAAACTTGATGTACTCCATAGTCCATACTATGCTATACGTTAGAGCATCAGAACTTGATGCCTTGAAGTTGAACCTTTTGATGGCCATTTTTACTCGGGTAAATCATATTACAGACGATGATCAATCATATACAAAGACTTGAATGCTCTATTGTTCATTCACAATCGTTGACTTCAGTAACCGAGCGATAAAGTTTTAACCAATGGATCAACAGGATAAGATCTGCATTCATTAATCTGTTAGCTCATGAACCATCTTCCATCGTACAATCCCTAATCAAGACATATTCCTCCTAATTGCCAGAAAAAGGATCATTTAGCTTGCATCCTCAAGTACTCGATCAAAGGTCTTTCAAATTTCCAATCATCCTAAACATCCCATCTTCTGTGATCGAATTAAAATTATTGTTGCAGTCAGTCGCCGACCATTCCGATCCACATCATCATGTTTCTATCTTCAGCGATGCTTTGCATGCTTATATGTGTCTCCATGGTGAGAAATCGATGAAAAGTAGATGTAAAAAGAACCAAAAGGTCAAAATACAAGGTTAGAGAAACGGAGCGACTGAATCATTGAACAACATGCGGGAACCGTCGAATTAATCTACTGTGAAGAAACGAGCTATTTATTTCTCTAAAATAATAACAGTAATAATTCCTTAATTAAACAAATAATGCCCTTACCTCATCCTCAGACATCCTAGACATAGTCCAAAAGACTAATGGTGATACATGCTGCTGGACAACAAGTTATGGACCAAAAGACTCAGAAAGGCCAATGCTTGGCATTGGTATCCTCATGGATTGCAGCTATAAGAGGCAACCTTACATATGCATGTTGAATATAATATAGGAGAAAACCAAAATTTCTAGTAATAATAGATATAAATGAATAGAAACTTCACTAAACCAACAATAAGTGTACAGAACTTCGCTACCCATGTGTGTATGAAAATCGCCACTCCCTTCCCTCAAAGCCCTGGTATCGAAAGCTAGGTGTTATCACTTAGCCAGCACTCTTCAAAATCAAATACTGTCCTTTCAAATACAGGATATGTGTGAAGTCCATCCGAATAATGAATCCGGATCCCAACAAGTACTGCTTCCTTCTTTAAGCAGTGACCAAACAACAGCAAATCTGTCATGTAGACTGAACTCTCCAAGACCTCCGCGATTCAGTGATCCGATTGCATAGGTATCGATTTGCTCACCCAACACTCCAAGCCTCCTATTAAGGTACTCAAAGTTATCACCATAGCCCACATTAGGTCACGAATCGCTCTAGCTTTCATCTGTTTCTCTATCCGGGCATTCGTGCTAAGAAGTCACATGAAAACATACTAGCTCATGTCGGGGGCATGACAATGTGCCAAGGATCGCCACATTCCATGAAATTCACTTGGCGCAAATTCCATTCTGGACTACCAGCTGATTAGATTGTTATCTCAAACTATGGCTAATCCCATTGTTACCCATACGTGTCCTTCCAATAAATTTGTGATTGAGGAAGGTTATTCGATAGCAAACACTCGCACGATCATAAAGCAAGACTCTACCGACTAACTAACAGCAAAACGATACTATGGGAAATCATTACGATCCAACAACAAAACCCTCGGGAATCTTCGATAACCAAATTATAGTGAACAAAAAAAAAATTTGAGAAACGATAGTGAACAAAATTGTTACCAGCAACATAAAGGTAACGGATATAATGAATGAGAGAGAGAGAGAGAGACCTAGTTATCATTTTCACCTCCAGCAAAAACCTCTGATTCGATATACGTATTCCCTCCGATCGCCGTTGAAAACATTCACAGATATCAAACCAGACGACGCTGGAATACAAATCAAAGTATCATCCGCTTGAAAATATTTAGGACAGAACCAGTCATATTTTCCTATGAAATCAAATCATATGTCGGGAAAACAGTGCGGACCTTGAAATGTTCGGGAGTTGTTACAAGGCCGGCCGCGGCGGCATCTGTGGCGGGACGGAGGGACGGGAGGGCGATCGACGAGGCTACCTTGAGATCGGAACCCTCAGAGCCCCTCCGACTCCGAGGAGATCTCACGCGATATGAACGGGCTCCCGCGTGCGCCCGGTATGGGGGCGGCGAGGAGGAGCGGAGTAGGAGTTGGGATTTAGGGCTAGGGCTAGGGTTCCGAGGAGAAGGGGCGGGGAGAAATTTTCGGGACGGACGGGGAGGAGAGGAGCTGATCTGAGTTTTCGCCGAGGGACCACCGCGAGCGGGATTCGTGGGTGCACTGCTGCAAAGCGAGAAAGAGCGGGGGGGGGGGGGGGGGGGGGGGGGGGGGAAGGGGAGGGGGGGGTGATCACAGATCATTGATCAGGATTAGGTGCACGTGATAAGGACACGCGTGTGTACGCCAGGAAGCCTGTGTTACGGGAATTCCACGGGGCCAAAGGGAAACAGGGAAAGCATACAGTAAGGTGGCCGTTCGATCAAAGAAAATATTCATCTCAGCCGCCTACCTGATTAGAGGGTTTGTTACTCCGGCAGGAGACTCGTTCGCCCCGATAGGAGGAGGCTGAGGATAGGATGAAGCTGCGTGGCTCGACTGGTTAGCAGTGTTTTCAAACCCGGACCGGAAGGCGAACCGAAAAGGCAACCGGTTTGGTCCAAATCGGTTCAAACCGGTGGTTCAACCGTTTGAACCGCATAAAAATATATTTTTTAAAATAGATATATACTAAATTCTTCAATGGCAAGGTTTGATTCCTGGGTTAACATACAAACCGGTTTATTCAAATATCGAAACGAAATATGTTCCGGTTCCGGTCCAAATCGGTGGTCCGCTTTTCAAAACACTACTGGTTAGACGCGTGAAGCAGCGTTGTCCCATTCCGGAAAATTTTCGGCACATCCATCATTGATCATACCACACAACCGTGGAGTCCACTGTTGCAAGATCCTATCAGCACGCTCTGAGTACTGGGGCCACTACCCCCATGTGCTGGGCCGGCTACCTCATATCATATCTTTGAATCGCAATGGACTCCACTGTTGTAGGGTACTCACAACCGGCCGTTTATTTAATGGGTTGGGTTCGGGTTTGTACTTATAATCCGACTTGATCCGTTTACCAAATAGATCGTGTAAAACCGACCCGACCCGACCCAAGCCAACCCGAACAAACCCGGCCCAATCCAACCTATATTGACCCTACCCGACAGGTTTACATGGGTTCTGTTGACCCAAACCGACCCGACCCGTTTAGTAAACGGGTTAAATGGATCAGGTCAGGTCAACCTGTTTATTAGGAGGATCGGGTTTAGGTTTAAGTTTTTGATCCGTTTATTAAACGGATCGGATTCGGATTGGATGTTTTGCCCTTATACCTATGTCTTAATCCGACCCAACCCGATAGGGGTGTGCAGGATCCAAACCAAACCGACCGAACCAAACCAAACCGATCGAATTTGATCGGTTTCGACACACTCAACGGATCAGATTGGATCGGGATTTCTCAAAACCGATATGATTGGATCGGTTATCGGATTTATCAATTTAAAACCGACCTAAACCAAACCGAACCGGACCGGACTCCGGTTATATTTTACAAATTTAGTGGTACTGTGGTATCCACTACTCAGGACCACTGATCCACTATATAGTATATAATATATATCACGTGATTGAGTGATTCACGTGCTGGGCCTGCACTTAGAGTCTTAGAGAGTCAAGAGACTCAGGACTCAAAGGCTTAAAAAAAGAAAAACCCTAGACTCCTACTCTCCGAGTCTCCTAGGGCTGTGGCACCGTGGCGGCTGTTGCTCAACGAGTCGACGGCGTCGCGGCGACGCGTCTCGGGCCCTCGGCAATCGGCATCTCCTCGACGAGTCGACGGCGACAGCATCTGAGCATCTCGGGCCCTTGGCAATGGGCATCTGAGCATCTCGGGCCCTCGGCAATCGTCAATCGGCATCTCCTCGACGAGTCGACGGCGACGCAGCGTGACTTCTCTGATCTGTGATCTCTCGCAAGTGCTGCTCTTCGTGCGGGTAGGCGCCTTCGTGAAAACCCTAGCGGTCGCCGATTCCGATTGTGAGTCTTGTGACTCTCCTCTCTCTCTCTCTCTCTCTCTCTCTCTCTCTCTCTCTCTCTCTCTCTCTCTCTCTCTCTCTCTCTCTCTCTCTCTCTCTCTCTCTCTCTCTCTCTCCGGTTGGAAACTGGAAAGCAAATGGGCCAAAGCCCAAACCGACCATCCAATCCAAACCGATTTTAATTGGATTGGATTGGATTGGATTGGATTAATCGGTTTGGATCGGATTGCAAATTCTCAAAACCGACCTAGGTTGGATCTGTTTCGGTTTTGCATAAATAGGTCGGTTTCGAACCGATGCACACCCCTACAACCCGACCCATTGCCACCCCTGCACTTGTCATCCATACCACGTGCAGATTTTCTAAAAGCTCCCCTACATAACTTCATTTTGAACTGTTGGCTTAAAAATAATGCTATATTTTAAAGTATTTTCAATAAAAAAAAGTTCTAAACTATATATAAAAATATTTTTAAAAATAATACTATATTTTAAAGTATTTTTCTCTCCATCCCCTGTTTGAGTGATAAGGCATATTTGACAACCCAAATGTAGGTGGTGGGGACTTGGTAGCGTTGGAGATGTTCCGAGTAGTGACACAAGAGCAATGCTATTCAGCACAAAGGTTTGTCCCGAATTTGCAAGCCCAAAAGACATGGTAGAGTGCAACTGATGATGTTAAAGATTTTAAAATCACTAGTGGGTTTCAGCCACCAATTACACACTGGGCAAACCTTCGGATTGAATTGCATTTCTCGCGACACAATCTTTTTGTGGTTGACAGAAAAAGCTGCCACGTGCTCCCAAAGAAAATGTCTCTCAGGGTAAGATAAGACACGTTGCCATGCATGAGTCGTGTGACCATACTTATATATACACACACAAACAAGATGGATGATTTGCGAATTGCAGACATCAACTAGGGGGGGGGGTGGGGGGGGGGGGGGGGAGACTTTTGGATTTCAAGCTTTTGGGAGAAGTCCGAAATCAGCTTCCTACTAGAAAGAAAAAACTGAAAAACACAAGCAAGATAGATTCCCGCAAAAGTTCAAAGCCCAAAAACCTACGGGAAGCTTGTCCAAACAAAACTTCTTCCAGTTTTCCATTGTGAGAAGTTGTTTGGAAGCACAGCCAAACACCACATCAACATAATGGAGAGTGTGTGATATTTAAGATGAGAAATGATCTTGTTGACGAATAGTCCCACATCGATGACGGAGGCATCCATCACCCGCTTAATATTTATATACTTGTTGTGGACCTCTCCTTACAACCCGGGTTTCAGAACGTGAGGATATCTAACATGGTATCAGAGATAGGGTTCACAGTCTCCTGCTCTGGGTGCTCCCCACCGATCGTTCCTTTCCATGCGTGCTCCTCATAAGGGGCAGTGTTGACGGATAGTCCCACATCAGTGACAAAGGCACCAATCACCTGCTTAATATACCCGTTGTAGACCTCCCGTTACAACCCGGATTTTGGGGCATGAGGGTATCTAACAAATCCAATAAGGCGGCGGGTTAGATTAATGTTGCTGCTAGATATGCTATTGGCTTAACTGGCTTTGAACACACACTCCCCCTCCCCCTCCCATCCGGTAAAGAAATGGAATGGGTGGGAGCCCCGTTTTCTCCCATCTGAGCTAGGGTTAGGGTTTCTCACCTCTTGGCCTCTCCGGACGCCGCCGACGACATCGGGGAGGCCAGAAGATTCGGCTTGGCGGCTTCCTATGGGGTCGGAGTGGGCCTCCTCTCCATCCCCTGTGCATAGGGGCTCTCCTCATCAGATCGGTGCTTTGTGTTCGGAGTTCTAGTGGCACGAGGCGTCCCCTTCCCGGATCGTCACCTTCCAAGCTCGGATCGGAGGATTTCGGCCGAAGTGCAGCCGGATTGGTGGTTCCTGAACCTCAACCGAAAAATATGTCATGGCTTTTCCAGTCCCCTCCGCTGAATCGGTGACAATTTCTGGTGGTTCGAGGCGGCAGAACCGATTCGTAGTAGATCGGAGGACTCGTTGTTGCTTTCTCTTTGCCGGAGCTCGTGGTAGTGGTGGTGGTGGTGGATCGGTTCGTGGATCCAATTTTTGGGTTCCTTTTTTTCTTGTTCCTGTGAGAGCATGTGTTGGCTCCCATTTGTGTGTTTTTTTATGTTTTTTCCTCATCGGGGTCCAACGACGGTGATGGGTCCGGCCTGGTTGACAGCTGTGTTGCTCGGCTCCGGTGGGCTGTGTTGTTCCCACCAAGATGGTGGTTTGGTTTATCCGCCATGTGGCGGTTCTTCTGTTGTGCGCCGGTATGCGGGGGTCCTCGCTTGCGCTAGTCTATGGCACCTCCGAGAGGTCAGTCGACCTCCCCTTTAAAATACCAAAAAAAAATAGTCATCTGCACTTAAAAGCTTTCATATCTTCATTGATCAGCATTTAGTTTGGCCTAGTTGATATCTTGGTCACTGGCATAATGCTACTGCAGGTCTCAGGTCACCTGAAGGTGTCAGGCCACATGCGGGTTTCAGAATTTCTGAGGGTGCCCATTTGTTTACGCGACTGACTTAGCCAGCTTTACTAAGTGTTGAAGTCCACTTTCTTTATGGAAGAATCTGAGTCGAAGAAACCTTATGCATGCGAAGGGGGGAAAACCTTCTGCATGCGAAGGGGAAAAAAAATGAAGGTTATAACCCCCCCCCCCCCCCCCCCCCCCCTCCCTCTCTCTCTCTCTCTCTCTCTCTCTCTCTCTCTCTCTCTCTCTCTCTCTCTCTCTTAGCTTCTTGTTACAATTTCTTCTTCCTCAATTGGATCTGATCCTCTTTCACGTTCACCTCACGGGTAATTATGTCTCCCTTCCCTAGGGTTGCAACTTGGGTGGCCAACCCAAACCCAACCCGAAATTGGGCTGAGCTTTGAGTTGGTATTGTACATGTACGGGTTGGACTTGAGTTGAACAAAAAAAAAATGACACCAGTGGGTGTCCCAAATTCTTCTGGTAATGGAGCCACTTTAGACTCAGACTAATCCCTACAAGATTACCCACCAACCCACTCTGAAACTTCCCTACTCATCGGTAGATCGAGAGGGGGGCTGCTTAGATAAATAATATCTAGGCAGCCCTCTCCTCCTGGGGAGATCAAAGTACAAAACCGTTAATCATCCAGGACCGTGGGGAGATCAAAGTACAAAACCGTTAATCATCCAGGACCGGAAGCAACGGAAGCTCAAAGGCCGGAAGTCGATACTTCATGGGTTTTGCACTGATAATCTTATAAAGTACGTTAGAGTTTCAGTGGGGATTCGAGAATAGCGCACGTCATCCCTACCTGCAGACCTGGATCTGGTTCCAACTTGATAAGGAGAAAGAAGGTTAGGGACTCAGGGCCTTTGATTTAGTCAATAATGTTGTCAACAAAATTTCACTAGCAATGAATCATCACAGCGCTTTCCAGATCAAAGCCGTCCATCGAAACCTCCCCAGCAACGAATCATCACAAGCATAGTAGCTGGCAAAATTTGATGTTAGCACATCCAAGAAGGGTTCTTTCAACATTCAAACAACTCACTCTGTCGCTGCAGTTCGCATATAACTCCAAACAATCAGAGATTTTTATGGGGAAAAAATATGAGAAAGTAAAGAAAGCTGTAACCCTCCTTTATAAATCACACCAAATGCAGCCAATCATAAAATAAATAACTTCCAGAAATTTCTCACCAAGGTGCACAGCAAAAGCATGCTCACAGCTAGAGATGGAGAAAAGCAACAGGTTGGAAGGGCACAAGGGGCAAACATTTGGGCCCTAGGTTTTCTTAAGAAAGTCAGACTGTATGCTCTAGTGTCTTAGAGACCGCAAATAAATAGTTCTAATAACCCATTAAAGAGTACAAACTAGTTGTATAAATCATCCTCGTCGGCAGCCGCAGCTGAAGTTGCGAAGGGGTCAGATGCGGTGGCCCCGCCAGCTGTCTCTGTCCGGTCGGCGAAGCGGAACTCGCTTCCAAACCCTCTCGACTGCTGCAGGGTCTGAGCAAATGCTTGATACTTCCTGATGTCTGCATCGCTGACACTCCTCCGGGCATACTTCATCGACTCCTCGAAATGGGCAGCCTTGATCTCAGCAATTTCTTCCGCTTCATCGTCCTCCTCCATGGCCTCCGGGTTCTCACCCTTTCTCCTCTCCTTTTCTATGTCCTGCATTAACCAATTCATAATCACTAAAAGAAGTAATAATCTCATTATCGTTGAGAAATGACTACCCCATCTTTCCTCAGGACACAATTAATATCCACGGTTTCATCTCAAAAACTAGGGCATGAGAATGGAACAAAGAGGTATCTGACTTTCATGAGCCAGAACTAAGCTAAGGATTCATCAGTCTTGACCATTAGTCAACAAGCTCAACAATTAATAAAATCATAGGGGTTGAATGTGCGCACACATGTGAGGGTCTCTGCGAACGTGTAAGGGTGTGCTTGAGTTAATTTTTTTACACGATGCCAATTTTTCAGAAAAACTATAATATATAGCTATAGCACACGCTTCATGAGAGAGGAAAAAAGAAATCAGAAATTCTATGCTACCAAACATGATTAATACTATAATAAGATGGGTTTATACTTGTCTGTTTATCATGAATAACAAATATTCACACAGCACTTTATTGGAACTCTGGTTTTTGATGAACTAAGAAAACCTAGCGACAGATGGAACTAGATGGAATTTTGCTACAAGTACGGCTATGATAACCAGCCAAATGAAGGCCCACTCCTGGCAGAGTGTTCGATTTCCCTTCAGTAGAAGAGAAAAAGAGACAGTAACCTAAATTCGTGATACTAATATGATGTGATCCACAAGTCGCAAACAACGCTTTACGAGAAGCAAGAGTGGGGCGTACCTTTTCAATGTTCTCTCTAATTGCATACTTGCAAGCACGTTGACATATTTCTGTAATGTCCGCACCACTAAAGCCTTGAGTGTACTTGGCAAGTGCCATCAGATCAACGTCTTTCGCAATGGGGGACTTCCTCAGGCAAGCTTTGAAAATCTGGTAACGAGAGGCATCGTCCGGCAGGGGAATATAGATCAACTGGTCAAGACGACCTGGCCTGAGCAACGCAGGATCAATTATGTCCGGCCTGTTGGTTGCCCCAATAATAAACACGGTTTTCTTGGCATTCATGCCATCCATCTCAGTCAGGAGCTGATTAAGAACCCTATCGGCAGCACCTCCGGCATCTCCAACACTGCTTCCTCTCTGAAATAACAAAGCCATGTTTGTGATTTTGAACATAACGAAGTAATAATGAAACATCCACGACCGTATAAAATCCAATACAAACCTGAGTTGCAATCGAGTCGAGCTCATCAAAGAAGAGAACACATGGTGCAGACTGGCGAGCCTTATCAAAGATCTCCCTCACATTTGCTTCGCTCTCACCGAACCACATGGTGAGCAGCTCAGGACCCTTGACGCTGATGAAGTTCGCTTGGCACTCATTTGCAATTGCCTTGGCCAACAAGGTCTTCCCACAACCTGGAGGACCATAAAACAAGACTCCTTTGGAGGGGGACATCCCAAACTTCTCAAACTTTTCTGGGTGTTCGACTGGATATTGAACAGTCTGCAACAAACACGAGAATAAAATATTAATTGAATGCTGTGATACTTTTTGTAAAAGCTAAACATTATTAATCATTCTCCTACAATACCTCTTGCAGCTCCCTTTTAACATTTTCAAGCCCACCAATATCTTCCCAGCTGACATTGGGCACTTCAACAACCTGCTTGGCAATAAGAGTACAAGATTCAACAAAATTTATGATATCAATCAAATATTCAAGTGATTCTAAAACGCGAAATGCATATGACAGGCGAAGCACTGAGCATTTCACTTACTGTTTCACGAAGGGCAGAGGGGTTGCTGGTTCCGAGAGCAGTCTTAAAATGTTCGTCAGAAACAGACATCGAGTTGAGTATTTCAGCATCTATGGTCTCATCCTCTAAATCGATGACGTCCATCTTTTCTCTTATGCACTGAAGGGCAGCTTCAGTGCAAAGGGCAGCCAGATCAGCCCCTACATAACCATGGGTGTCCTTGGCAATTCTTTCCAAATCCACCTGCAAGTTATCAACAATGTCACCAGTTTAAGAGGGGAAATAGATAGAGGAAAAGAAAACATGAAACAGTTCAAAAGAAAAAAGGGAAGAAAGAGCTTCTAAGATTTGCTTGTCGGTGGTCTATTACATCTTCAGATAGCTTCATGTTCCTAGTATGAATGCGAAGGACCTCCAAGCGTCCAACTTCATCTGGCACTCCAATGTCAATTTCTCTGTCAAACCTCCCGAACCTTCTAAGAGCCGCGTCAATACTGTTTGGCCGATTTGTAGCCCCGATAACAATCACATGTGCGCGGGATTTTAGTCCATCCATTAAGGTCAAAAGTTGAGAAACTATACGCCTCTCAACTTCTCCATGGGTTTTTTCGCGCTTGGGAGCAATCGAGTCAATCTCATCAATAAAAATGATTGATGGCGCATTCTTCTCAGCTTCTTCAAAAGCCTTCCGCAGATTGCTCTCACTTTCTCCAGCTAGTTTTGACATGATTTCGGGGCCGTTGATACAGAAAAAGAAGGCACCAGTCTCATTAGCGACTGCTCGGGCTATCAATGTCTTACCAGAGCCTGGAGGTCCATACAGCAAGATCCCCTTCGGGGGTTTTACACCAATAGATTTGAATAGCTGAGGATGTCTAAGAGGAAGCTCTACTAACTCCCTAATCTGAGCCATCTGTTTTCGCACCCCACCCACGTCGTCGTAACCCACCTCATCCAGCCTATCTTCATCCTCCCTTTTCACAGGTTCACCCTCGCAAAAGATCTCGGTGTCAGGAGAGACAACACAGTACTCCAGTGGATCAGTTTCAATAACCTTGAATTCAATACTTCTCATACCACCTCTAACAAGGAAAAGATCCCCTTTCCTCACAGGTCGATATGCCTCCAGGAAATATGCTGCAAATATTCAAAACGAAATAATTAATCATCCAGATCTAGAAAGCACAAAATACCATGCTCTTTATACAAGCTATACTCATGTGCGCACAGTTATATCAAAAAATTGGAAAAATGCTTGTTAAAAACCACCGTAACCTTCCACCAACACTTAGGCACTAAATGCAATACAACAGCTACCATCTAGACATGATAAGAATCAAATACATATTGTTTTAATACTCAGGATCTGACAAACAGTAAATCAAAACTCTGAACATATAAAGCTCATTATAAAACCTACTCAATTGATTTGAAGAGGAAAAAAAAAAGGGAAAAGCGTAGTGTTAATAGTTGCTATAAGCCAGCTGTTGTTTGCCTCTCAAAGTGCAATGGGGAAGTTGTACTTTGAGTGACTAACCTAGTGTAAGCTGCTATGAATAAGTGTCCTGAAAAGTGAATAATCATGTAATTCTAGACTCTCTTACAAGGCAGGAAAAGTAGACGGAGACTTTTGGACGAATAGATGCCATATGGACATTCCTGTAGAACAGTTTTGTAATTTTCACTTGGCTGTCGATAAATTTTTGGTCTGTGGATAACATGATAGCAAATAATGGTGAAATCAGCTAGTATACTTAAACAAGGAAAAGGAAGAGAGGACATGAACTTCTAGATTATGAAATTCCAGACCTTGTAAAGTGGACTAAAGACAATGAGTACTTGGGAAAGAACTAGGTTAACAGAAAGAGGGAGGAATTTAGGAAAAAAGAGATGAATGAGCTTCTTTCTATTTAGTTGATGAAGACAATCAGGTTTAGCTGCCCATTCGAAGTACAGAGCAACATGAAAGCATATTAGAGCGCAAGAGAAGAGCAGCTTCAGGTCGCAACTAGCCTTCTACACCAAATGGATCTCATAGTCGTACACAAGTCAAGCGAAGAATCAAGACATGATAGATGCAAGCCCAGGTTCTTGGTGCACAGCAGGGACGGTTAGGTTTGGGTTCACAAATTATAATCGCAGGTGTTTCTTAGTACATATGCATTGGCAAAATGACATGCATCCTACAAAGTATTTTTAAAAGGATAAACACAGAAAGTACGGCATACAAAATTTTACATTTAACACAAAACGTGGACTTACAGGCTTCACAACTTCACAGACACTGATGTCATCCGACTCACCCATTCCATTCCAATCCTCCTCTCTGTCAGTCCATGTACCACTCCAGATCTCCTCACTGATGGTGATAACACAGTAATAAATACTAAAACGGGATTCAACAAAGGGAAGGTTATTTTAGATTATGGGAGCTTAATGCATTTTAACCGCCCGTTATTGTTGTAGTTCAATGGTTATTCTTTCAGAATTTTTTCTTATGAAGAAGTTTGGGTTGGGTCTGTTGAGCTTCTTAGAATACCTAGATACAAAGGGAAGGTTTCAATACCATCATTTGCTTTACCAAATGTTTAGTGTTTAACGAAAATTACAAAAGGTAGCGTTTACTAGAATCATTGCTTCTATATAAGAGAAATGTTTCTTCTATATCTTCATTTTCTTCAAGGCCTTTGAACTTCAGAATTACTAATCTCCTGATAATCCTCTACGGTTGTTGACCTAATTTTGAAGTCTACTTCTCTATTTACCTATCATATCGACCTTCGATGCTCAATGGAAATAATCTTCACATAAAATTTTTAGCTTCTTTAAGTAAGATCACATCAACTGGAACCCTAATATACTTGATAAGAATTATAATCCTCAACATCCCCACACTTCATTTGGGGACGCATATATAACCTTCACTCCCTATATGGTGCCAAATATCTCTAAAAAGTATCATAAGCCATAAGGTGCCCACTTAGCCTTAATACTTGATTAGCATCTCTTAACTTCAATTCATACTTCTTCGAATCAATGCTTTTGCTTTCTGCGTAAAGCAAATGTTTTTCCTCTGCAACTCTCTAATATTCCAACACCAATAACTCTGATATAAGAATCTCTCAATTTCCCCCTTTAAGCTCCATTGGAAAATCCTAGACTTCTTTGTCTCAACACCTCTTTCTTATTAATCCAAATGCATGCGTACACCTAATGCATGACATCCTCACAAATCCCCCCCCCCCTCTTATTAGTTATTTCAAGGAGAAAAACTATTTGGGGATCCTTGTTTCCACTCAAGTTAATAAGCCCCCAAGTCTCTTCTTGAAAAAGAAATCTACTATAACATCAAAGTCGAGAACCTCCCACATTTCATTTATCCCACAGCCTGCACCATGCACCTAACTATAACATCTATTATCCTTACCAGAACGCCCATTTTAAGTGTGATAAATACCGTATCTTCCTCAAGATTCCCTTGAGGTAAACTATCCATCCCATTACAAAATTGAGCCAATGCTCTTCACTAAACTTGCAGGGCAAAGATATTAGTTGCATATATATTCACCTCGATAATAACCAATTAACATAATTTATAGCTTTATTCAAACTATATCGATAATATCCTGCATGATATTTATTCGCCATTATCCAGACGTCGTTCTTATTCCATGTCTAATAGGAAAAGTACAAACTCTCATGAACAAAATGTCCATTAATTCATCACTCTCTTGTCAAGGTTCCTAAGTTACAGTGTTCTAAAAAGCGACCCAAGCGGCCACCTAGGCGGTACCTAGGCCCTAAGCGACCTCGTACCGCCCAGACTAACCCCTAGGCACTCCAGAAAAGCAGCCAAGCTCCCAGGCGGAGCTAGGCGGGCTCAGGCTGGCCAGGCAAGCTCAGGCAGACCAGGCAAGCTGGGCGGGCTGGGGTTGAGTCGGCCTACCTCAGCGACAGTTTCTCTCTTTAATTAATATCAAAATAATAATTAAAATAATTAATAAAAAACCAAAACGCCTAGATGCCGCCTAGGCGCTAGGCAGCCCCCCACCGCCCGACTAACGCCTAGCGCTTTTTAGAACCTTGCTAAGTTCAAAATCGCAAATCTAATTCTCAAGAATTTGTCCCAATATGGAATTTGGTTGCTTAAATTAGTTCTCACATAATGTGATAGTATTCATCTCAGTAATAAGTAACCGCCTAACGAAAGCAAAGAGGCAACAAATATTGATTTTAGTAGATACGTAATCGTAAGCTACCAAGTTTACAGAAACAATGAAAAAAAAAGCAAAACAAAAAAGGAATCACAAAAAAGCAAAAAATTATGTGAGTGCCATTTATAAGAAAAAAAATAAAGGGTAAGTGATTATAATAAAAAAAAAACATGAACCACGATGTGACATAACAAAGACATGAAATAAATCTTAAATTCTTAATTAATGCAACTCCAAACTGTTTGACATGTGCATTGCATAAAATAACGGGAAAAAAAAATTATAAAACAGGATAAAAGGTTTCATAATTCATAAGAATAATACACAAAATATATTATACTATAGTTGCATTACACCCACTCTATACAAAAAATTAAAATAGAATTATTACGTTCTAAAAAATAATTCATTTAATTAAATTAGGTATACAACCTTCTAAAACTTGATTTAGATAATATTACATGTTCAAAAAAGTACAATCTTGAATTTAAAATTTCTAACCTAAAAACATAAATCATAATGTGATCTAACAAAGACAAATTAGTTCACAATTAAACCAATGCAACTCCTAACCGTTATCACATTTGTATCAGGTAAAGGAAAAAAAATAGAGCATGAAACAGTATAAAATGTTCAGAATTCATTATAACTATATATTAGAAAATATACTATATTATACTCAATAACAACATACATTTTCCATACCAAAAATTTAAATGAATTTTACTAACTAATATGCAGTTTGCAACCTTCTACAACTTTATTGATTAATTAAAATTTCCAAAATAACAACATGAATTTAAGAACATTATCCACCTCCACCGAGACCCTCCACATCCAATAGCCATCTGAATTGCTCCCGCAAAAGGTCCAAACATAGTAAAAGGGATGACAAGCTTTGGCTCGACATATGGACAAGACAGACCCAACCCCTTAATAAACCATTTTCAGCTAAAGGCCTAAAGAACTTTTACCCCCTTTGAATCGTCCCATCCAGGGGTTCAACATTCTCACCAACAATTCAACGCAAGTCTCTAGAAAGACAGACCTTATATAGCCAGAGTTAACAGAATGAAAGAGGCAAATCATCAACAACTATTTGGGAATTCTTGAATGTAGTTCTCACTGCACCAAGTAGTACAAAAACCAGCCTGATCATATCAATTTTTTGCAGAAAAAAGCATGCATAAAACCACCCAATGCATAATGTGACCAGCCAATCGAATGGCCTAGAACTGTTTCTAAAGATCACAAGATAATGAAAGTAGATAATAAACAAATGAAATTTTAATGAACCAACTGTACACCTGAAATAAAAATTTAGATCGTGTTATAACTGTTATTTCATGTGTTATAAAAGTTAATACCCTGCATTAAAATCCCAAACCCATAAAATTGAGATCCGCCAAATTCCTCACACATTTGATGGACATATTATAGAAAAAAATTATAGTATAATTGTAACCTAAATTAGAAAATAACTTCATAAAATGGCACACATCTCCAGGAGAGTTCAAACACTAGACCTCATATATCAGCAATTTTTCAGCCACACCAAGTGACGCCAACCAGTAAAAGCTTAAGTGATTTTGTCAAGAAAAGATTTTCATGAACAAAAAACTTTTTGTGAAACACTAGAAAATCCTCAATTCAGCATAGCAGCAATCCGCATTTCTGCCATGGCAAAACAGAGTACCAAAACCAAAGTGTCTAGGACTTCATATTCTCTGGCTATTAGGAGGCCTAGGAAGAATAACTTGGAGAAGAGATACTCAGGTTATGTTGATGTAAGATAAGGCGCGATCTCAACATCTTTCTAGCAGTGAATTCCACCTAAATCCAACCTTTTGTGAAACTTCAATGGTTGAAAGACTATAAATAGATCAACGGCTTCAATTACCAAAGCTATGTTTTTTTATTGAAAGACTAGAAATAGATCAACAAATTCAGTTACGAAAGCTATGTTTTTTTATAAAGAAAGACATGCCAAAGCAAAACTTGTATAGTAAATGAAGTTGGTTCCCCCAGGAATGATGCCTAACATAACCCAGATAGAAAAAGGCCAATGATGCAAATTAACAAGGTTATTACCAAATATTCGATGAACCAAAACAGGTATTGAAATAGTAAAAATAGCATGAATATCTCAAATCTTGAATGACTCCTCAGTCCTCACTAACTTACAGAGTTAACATGTCGACTTCTTCATTTAATGTCATAGAGGGTGATATGCTTAGTATTTAAAAAGGCGCATGAATTACTTATGTGGTCACTATCTTTTTTGTAGTAATAATTCCCACACCACTTATTCCTTGGCTAAATACAGTCAAACTAGTCAGAGGGTTTGATGTGTCAACTTGATAGCATCCTTTGGCCAACCACTAAGGCTGAAACTCGGGTACATTGGGCGGGTTGAGAGATCAACCCAGACCCAACCCAAGCAGTTGAGCCCTCTGCCGAAGCTGAACTGGAGGTCAGGTCGGAACTTCCATAGCCCAAGCCCTGATATGCTTAGTATTTAAAAAGACGCATGAATTACTTATGTGGCCACTATCTTTTCTGTAGCAATAATTCCCACCACTTATTCCTTGGCTAAATTTATAGTCATACTAGTCAGAGGGTTTGAAGTGTCAACTTGATAGCCTCCTTTGGCCAACCACTAAGACTGAAACTCGGGTAGGTTGGGCGGGTTAAGGGATCAACGCAGGCCCAACCTAAGCAGTTGAGCCCTCTGTCCAAGCCCACCTCAAGGTCGGGTTGAACTTCCATAACCCAAGCCCAACCCAAGGTCAGGTTGGCCAGGTTTTGCGGGCGGATTGGCAGGTTTTAACATGGGATAGGAGAAAAAAAAACAACATATAGCAGTCCCTATGCAAGGGTGCAACACATAAAACAATCATTTGCATTCTTATATGAGTGATGGTCCACCGTTGGACGGATAATGTCCATCCCATTAGAAGCGGAATAAATACTATCAAAGTTCCACCATAGCACAACCGCAACTTGTATTCAACGGATGATCCATCAGATGGATTCAGATCGGACAGCCTCTCTTCAATGCAATATTATATAAAATATATATTTACTAAATGGTCAGGTTGGATCAGGTTGTCCTACGCCTCTGCCCAAGCCCAACCATAATTGAGGCCGTGTTGGGATTTTTTGACCCAAGCCCAACCCATTTATGTAAAATCACAACACAAGCATGCCCAAATTTAGGTTGGGCTCGGGGTTAGGTCCAGGTTGGCCCGCACAGGTTGCAGCCCTACCAACTATACTACAAGCTTTATAAAGTTTTCAAAAGCAGGAAGGTGGTAAGACAATTAGAAAGCTAGTGGTAGTTTAAGGGTACTAGTCTTTCAAGTACCAAATAAGATCAACCATGTATCCTTCCAAAGTAACCATTCCACTTACTCTTATCTACACAATGGCACTATTAGACACCACATTACCAATGATGTGTGCATAAAGATACTATGTGCCACAAGAACTTCCCTTGCAATGATGTAAATACCTAACATTTTGTACATATCAAAATTATTCAAAATCATTGCATTCCTTCATACATGATAAGAAAAAATATATTTCGTAAATCAAGGTAAAACAAAACAAATAATAACCCTTTATGTAATATATCAAATAGACAGCTTTATATAACTGGATTCTTAAAATCATATTTCAAGTCAGGTTGCAAAGTGAAAATTTTCTGCTAAGCTACATATTGCATAAATAAAGATAAACCACAAGAGAATGGCAGTGCATGTTTCAGGAATAACAAAACACCATGAGCTGATGAGCTTCGAATCAGAAGATTATCCAATAATAGGAATCTCTAAAAACCAATAGCATCAGCCTAGCTTAGCAATCTTAATAGGCAAACAAAACACAAATACTAAATAAATGCAAAGTGCAAAGGCTGGCTTACGCTTCAAATACGCGTCAAACAGGTTCCCCGTGACACCTTCGATGGTGTCATCCACAGGCAGTATATGCACGCGCTTCCCATACTTCACGTCAGGGCATTGATGGACCGAAACCACATCTCCAAGCCTCACTCTAAGATTCGATCTAACAACCTTATTCATCCTAATTTTGGGCTCCTCACACGTATCGTCGGCCAGTGCAATGCAGATGGTGTCCTTCCTCTTCTTTCCCTGACATTATCGACAATGTAAGCATAAGTATATTTAGATAGCATATGTTCACATCAATGCAATGCCAAAGATCTATGAGCTCTATTTTCTGTGGATCTATGAGTAGAATAAATCAGAGATCACACACTACATAAACTCCAAAACAAGTAATGTGAAGAAGAAGAAGAAGAAAAAAAGGGTAGAAACTAAAAGCCTGCAACCCTAATCTTGAATTCATAAAAGCCGGCAACCCTAATCTTGAATTCATAAAAGCCGGCAACCCTAATCTTGAATTCATAAAAGCCGGCAACCCTAATCTTGATTCATAAAAGCCGGCAACCCTAATCTTGAATTCATAAAAGCCAGCAACCCTAATCTTGAATTCCCACAAACACACGGTTCTCTGAATCAAAATCACTCAGGATCTCATTCATTACAGAAACCTATCAAACCCAGAGCCATCCAACTGCCTGCTGCTAGCAAAATCCCACTTTCCTCTCAATCTTCCTACAGCCCTAAGATCTGTAACCCAAAAAATAAAAATTCATCTCAACAATAAAAACCCAGCCATCCATCTGCCTGCTCTAGCACAAGCTCACGTCCCTCTTAATATGCCTACAACCCTAAGATCCAAAACCCCCCCAAAAAAAAACTCATCTGGACAATAAAAACCCAATTCTCCCAAATTCCGCCCAAACCCTAATACGGAAACAAATAAGCAACCACTAAGAAATTGGAAACCAAACAAGTGAAGGATTATACCTTCAAGAGGACGGTGTCCCCACGGAAGAGCTGCAGCTTCTCCATCGTATCGGGGTGCATGGAGATCACCGAATTGTCGTCGTTGATCGCCTCGTCGACGACGAGGCGGTTCGGGGCCTTCTTCCTCTCTAGGATCGCCGTGCTGAAATCCTTCTTAGTGGCAGCTTTGCTGCATCAGATTGGGGGAAATCACATCAAAACCCCAGTAATCCGACCATAAAACGCACCAAACCACGAAATCATCACAAAATAAAGCATCGGAGCGGAGATCTCTTACGGATCCGAAGACGAGGCCGCGTCCGCCATTGATCTGGAAGCGAGAAGCTAAACAGGAAAACAGAGAGAGAGGCAGAGGGAGAGGAGAAGGCGACCTGAAGGAAGACCGATGTTTATATAGATAGCTCCGAGTCACAGTTGCAATCGGATAGGGGTGTGCGTGACCTACACGCCAGCGAAGGAGAGTCGCGCGTACACGCGGGGCGGGCGGGCCATCGACGCATCAACCGCAATTTTAACCGTTGGATGAATAGATCCATGTTGTATCTGATCGAATTCGTGTACACGGTTTAGGAGAACATCCCAGAACATATGTAAATTACATTTTACTCCCCTGAAAATTTTAGCCCAAAATAACCCCCAGCAAGCTATTTTTTCTCCCAAGTTCCTATATTTTTCAAAGGTTTCACAACTTTCAGGATAACCCTTTTGTCGGCTAGAAAAACTTTTCCATCTGGGTAATCTCCATTCAAAACTGGATTGAGGGGTGCAAAATTGCAGGTTATTCACTGAGGGTGTTAAGTGATTTTGGGTTAAACTTAGGGGGTAAAGTGTCATTTATCCAAACGAAAATATTAGGGGTGCAAAACAAACCAAGCCGGCCAGACCGAGTGGGATCAAATACAATAAAACATAAAGGGCATGTTTGTTTTTTCGGACCTAGAAAATAAAGACTAGTAAATCGAATATGGGCTAGTAAATCTTCCAGATTTACTAGTAAATATGATTTTCATCTTGTTGTTTGTATTGTCCAACAAAGTAAACTATTACTTCTGGACGGCTATTTGGATTGACCAGTAAAATAAATCAAAAATTAAATCTACTAGTCGCCCCGCCAACCACTGACAACCTGTCGTCGGCCACCGTCCGCAAGCCACCACCCTCGCCGACCATCGATCGCCCGCCGCCACACTGTCGGCTACCACCCGTTGCCACCCATTGATGGGCGGGAACGCGGGTGGTGGCAAACGGGCAATCGATGGCTGGTGGGGGTGGAAGCTGGCAGTTACGTGGTGGACGGTGGCCGACGAGGCAATGGGGGCCAATGGTTGTGGCATCCCTCTGGTTCATCCCATGGCTCATAGATCATGATCGTTGAAATTGTGATCGCCACATAAACACGCGATCTAGTGT
>OX393550.1:35754820-35807299 GCA_947650365.1 Chamaelirium japonicum | reverse complement strand
ACACTAGATCGCGTGTTTGTTGGATTTGATGCGGACCCATAGGACCTAACATTAGGTGAGGTCGTGAGTTCAGGGTTAAAACCAAGCCCAACCTAGGGGTTATCAGGTCATGTTGAATTGGGCTTCGATCCATTGAGCCATATTTACACCCCTATGCATGTTTAATTGCATAACCAAGTGGGTTTTGCTTTGGCCTCTAGTAGATCAATACTACATTGATTTCTTATCGAGTCCAGATCGAAATTTAAGATATTTGTTCTGCTAGCCGTCCTTTTTTTAGGGGACCACCGTAGTGGTCAATACATCGCCTATCAGTGTGTCGTCACAAGATAGACCAAGGATCGAAAACTAGCCATAGGAGCGAGAGAAATGCTCTGATTTTTATAACCCCACATATAGGAAAGCTCGCCACCAAGTCGAGAGGGGGGCAGCCACTATATTGCAGGAGGAAATATGTCGTAATACTTATTCAAACCCTTGACCAAGGTCACAGGTTGCATATGTCTCTCCGATCTCATTTCATAAATGAGGTGTATAATTTGATATTTAATAAGCATGATGCTTGTGACCTTCAAACTTTTTTTGATAGTATGATCTTCAAACTAATTTTTTTGGATAAACCTATCTATTAGTGATGTTCTTGTAATTTTATGAAGAAGGTTTTTACAATGATGAATTAAATAGCTGTATTTGTATATGGTTTTACCAATAAACCATGTCCTTGTGCAACTAACTAGGTTTATTGCTCTTACTAGCTATCACATGTTCAAACCCACACAAAGTGGATTTTACCAAAACAAAATCTATTAGAGTTATAGCATGAATCCCAAAAAAGATGATGGTTTGAATCCAAAGGTAGACCACTTCTATGAATCCCAAATGAATACCCAAAGATAAGAAAACCAAGGAGTATATTGGGTCTTCAGCAAGTCCCCTATGTCATCGAATCCCACATCTGTCGGTGAGGGCAAGGTTGGATCTCACTCCAGGTAGAGTAGGTAAGGATGCTCCTCATTATCCTAGATCAATGTGAGTGAAAATACCAATCTTAAAATTAGATAGGAAGAAGTATCACAATGTAGTGGTTCTCACGGATGGCATGACCATTAGAGATGCCATTATTTTAGGCAAACAAAGCACTGTGGATACTGATCCTCTCATCGTTTGCTATCAATGTGCTTGGCACCAAGTGCCGGAGGTCACGGTCAAATGGGTTTCCTGTTTGGCGAACAATGCGGCACATTAGCTTGCTCATGAGGCTTTTCTGCATGGGGTGGAGGGATATTGGGAAGTTGAGGCTCCACTTGCCATTGGTGCTCTCATTATGGAGGATTTGACGGTCACAATGGCATGCCCACGTCTGTTGTACCCCCCCCCCCCCCCAAAAAAAAAAGAAAAAAAAGAAGAAGCTCATAGTCAAACTCAATTCTTCTACCTTTTGATCAGCAACGACAACTCTCTCTTTATTAGTGTTTTAAGATTCCAGTGGGTGGGGCTCTACACGCCCCTTTCCCTTTCCCCCTCTTGGCTAGGATTTCGGTGTGATTTCCCCCTTGGCCCTCTAGGTTGCCACCGGTGGCACCGGGAGGGCTTGGATTTTGGCATGGAACTTCTTTTTGGTGGATCTAGGGTTTCTCCCTCCCTTCCCTTGTAAATAGGGAGCCCAACACCGGCGACGGAAACGTTTTGCAATCGTCATTCAAGGGATTTCAAGACCTCACTAGTTTGCTTCAACGGCCAACGTTCGGCTTCGGGTTGCGCTCTCTGCCAATTTGTTGCTGGAGTGGAAATATGGACCTCGACCCACTGGAGGCGAACGTTCCGACAAAGGGTTTGCTTGATCCCCTCCTCAGCTCGGTGAAGCGGATCCCAGTAGCGAGTGGCAGTGAAGGTGATTGAAGCAGCATTGTTCGGGGATCATAGGCTACGCCTACTCTTTGGTGACCGAGCTGTTGCTGTTGGTGGAATTTTTGGTTTCCTTTTTGGTTGTTTTGTTTTGATGTTGTCTGTTTTTCCTTTCCGCCGGTGTGCGGTGGTGGTGTGATTCCGTCGGAGTGCAGGTGTTACCGTCGGCGGGCGGCGGTGTTGTGATCTCACTGCTGTGGTGGAGGTTGTGGTTGGGGCCCTTGGCCCTTCTCTCCACCTGGTGGTGGTGGTTATCTCGCCGCCGGGTGGCGGCCTAGTTTGCTTGCATCAAGTTGTGGTGCGTCCCGGGAGTATGTTGAACCCCCCCCCCCTTCCATGAACCAAAAATAATAATAAATTCCAAGGGGTAATCTTGTGCCAGAGTGTTTGTAACATTATATCGTGGCTAAAGGAATATCAGTCATATTATAATAGGGTATATTTTGAATTTCATGTAAGTCACATAAAAACTTTTGCATGCTATTCACTCCTATTTCCTCCGTATTTTTTTATGCTCTTTCTACCAAAATAAATATTGTTGTAGCTTATAGGTCTAACATGAAATTCAAGGTTAAAATTTTTGACTAAAATAAATAGTTTTTACTTGTTACATGTCAAGAGCCACTCGCTTGCATGGTATGATAGGATGTAAAAAAAAAAACAATTAGACTGGACATAAAAGAAACTTGTTGAAAATAGAAATTATGACTAGGAGGATACAAAATTAAAGTCGAATGGACGGCTACCTCGTGTGCCTCTCACCCAGCACACGAAGGAGGTAGTGTGCATGGATTGGTAAAGGAAGTGGATCCCTAGTATATAATAATAATAATAATAATAATAAATTCTGATGACCTTGGGTGATTCAATAGTGCATGAAGTAAAACCCTTGTCAAATTTTTTTTATTTTTTTGTACCGTGAGCCCCGCTCCCTTCACCAATCTTGGACACCTCATCTTTAGTGTTTATGTTTTTTTTCAGGCTCTACAAAGAATTCTGAATAAGGACTCCGTAGGGCGGAACCTAAATTTTGGAATCCGAAAAAAGTAGTTCCTACAATCTCAAATACAATCTCAAAAATGGCTCCAAAATTTTCTGACTTTGGGTTTTATTATTCGAAAAAATCTTAGGAGTGGAGTCTATCCAAACAGGTCCACTTTTTTCAATGGAGCTGGGGACTTGATAGGGTATGGACTTAGATGAAAAAAGCCTACCGGATTGAAGTGGCCAAGTGGATATAAGCATTTACACAAGTGGGATTGAGTAGGCTTGTCAATCTAGCCCATTGAAGAGGGTACCCTATCATACAAAGCCAAGTCCTCCAAGGGCCTTATAGTTGGACCGAGCCTAGTTTTCATAATCCCTCCACGATGAGGGTCGATCCATGGAAACCTACAACCCTGCTGGCATATATGATCCCGCCATATAAATACATATATTATTAGAAATAAATATAATATTGCTTAAGTGGCTAAACTATCAATTGAAATGGGGCTAATCAACCATTAGTTGGTCACTCACTACAACGTTGTGGATCGAATTCAAAAGCCCAAATCTATTTATTAAAAATATTATATAATACTTTTAGTATTTTTATGTGGTTTTGTCGGTCTCAAGACTGAATATAATAGGATGGATTTTAAATGGCTGCCTAAGAGTATCTCCAACACTTATTCAATTTTTTATTAAAATATGAGTAAAAACTCAATGTGGTTTATGACATTCCAACCCTTACTGAAGTTTAATTTAAAATTCAATTTGATACTAGTTTGAGTAACAACATCTCCAACCCTTACTTAAAATCGAGTAAAAACTCATTTTGATACATCATACTCCAACACTTACTCAAATTTTTTGCTTTCAAACGACATGAGGAGTGAGAGAAAGGGGTATGAGGCTGCCGAGATATCCACTGACCGATTGCCACGGGACCGCCGAGATCTTCGTCGGCTGCCATTGATGGAGAAGATCACCGAAAGGGGCACAGGGGTGGAGGAGAGAGGCATGGGGCTGCAGAGATCTCAGCCGGCCGACTGCCACTAATGAAGAGGGTTGCCGGAGGAGGAAAGGGAATGGATCTGACCATTGGATGGCAATGTTGTGAATAGGGAAAGACCGAAATTCGGAATGAGGTTTGAGCCTCCCTCGATTTTGTAAAAATTATTCATAAAACATTTGTCTAAAAACTTAATATGATACATAACACTCCAGGCCTTGCTCAAATTTGAGCAAAAACCCAATTTGGAATGAGTTTGAGTAAGGGTTGGAGTTGATTTTGGAGGTTTTATTTATATTTGAGTAAAAACTCAATCGTTGGATGACAATGTTGTAAGTAGGAAGGCCTCGGAGATGATCGTTGAAAATTTGGTATGAGATTTTAGTCTCCCTCGATTTGGTGAAAAAACTGAGTAAAACTCAATTTGTATGAATTTAAGTACAGGGTTGGAGCTGCTTTTGGGGCTTATTTACTCAAATGGAAATCTGAGTAATGGTTTGAGTAAAGATTGGAGATGCCCTATGGGGTTGGAGTCGATTTTGGAGCTTTTAGTCTGATTTTAGTAATAATCCGATCGTTGGATGAATGTTGTAAATAAGACGGCCTCCGAGATGATCGTTAGGAATTTGGTGTGACATTTGAGCCTTAAGTCGATTTGGTAAAAAAATTAAATAAAACTCAATTTTGTATGAGTTTTAGTATAGGGATGGGGCAAATTTTGAAAGTTTTTTTTATTCAGATTCAAATATGGGTAAGGTTTGAGTAAGGGCTGGAGACACCCTAAAGCCTAAAGGCAATGACACACGAGCAATTTAGGTAAAAAATGATTTAACTTATGCCTTAACGAACTAAAAGGCTAAAACGTTTGGCTTAAACCATTATGTTAATAGCTTCAACATGGCCTTGTTTGATCCTGCCTTTGAAGGGATCATCCTCCTCTCCTTCACTATCCGATTTACCAGTGCCTACTAAGTTGACCAACACTCCCAAATTTTAGATAAATTGACCAATAAGACCATCCCGCAGGTAAGGTGGTGGGGGCGGGGCCAGATGCATCGGATCCGTCGATGGCAAGCAACCTGACAAGTGAATGACAAAGCCCATATGGATGACTGTCGATGGATTAGTTCTGCCACCTTACGGTACGGGGCTTCTTATCGAATGGACCATCCAGGGCGGTCAAAAGACAGGTGCTAGAGCACGAGCTCAAAGAGGTCCAGAGATTGAAACGAGAGGAAGGCAGCCGCTGCTATTTATTAATTCCATAATCTCAAAAACATGACACAATCATCTCGAGGGAAAGTTCGCTCTACGGTGTCATACCTAGAGTCAAACAGGCGAGGGAACCTAAGAGAGAGAGAGAGAGGGGAAGTACCACACCAGGTCAAAGACTTCCATAAAACAATTTTCGTTCGCTCTTTCTTTTGTGACGTCATCAAGGCTGACGTTTGTATATGGCGTTAGTTGGGTGATCCACCTAATGTGGAGCCCAGCGAAGCCCGACGCCAAGGAAGCGCACATTGCGTTCAAGCAAGACCCACCTCCAAATTAGGCGAACCACATAAATTTTAACGGCTGGAGGCTCTCTTGTCCCCCTTCTTCCAGGGCTTGCTTCACCAAACTCAGCACTTTATAAGGTCCACATCTGGAACGCTCATTAGGACACTAGATCGCGTGTTACTCGAAGACATCGTCATCGTCGTTCGAGGAAAAAATCAAGCCAAAGCAAAAGCCGAAGCCAAAGTAAAACAAAGATAAAGTCATCACCAAAGCAACGCACGTGCCAAAGCTGACGAGCTACGACGATCACGAGCAAAAGCAACGCACGTTCTAGCTGATACGACGCGAAGTCCGGAAGAACTAAAGTACCGCAAGCCTCTCCGTATACGTTCAAGCGCAAGCACCAAAGAAAAGCAAAAACAAGAGCCATATCGAAGCAAAGCCAAACCAAAGCTATGAGCTGTGAGCTGTCGTTTTAGAAAGTGAGGTGCGGGTATTTTCACCCTTCTAGAAGTTTTAGAATTTGATGAAATTTGGTGAGAGTGTTGTCTAGGATGAGATGATCATCCTCACTAATTTTCATCAAATTGTAAAACTTCTAGGGTCATCAACTGGTAGAAGCAAAATCTACCGTCCACAGTTACCGTTAAATCTGCAGATTTTGCTTCTACCATTTGATTGACTTTAGAAGTTTTGAAATTTGATAAAAATTGGTGGGGATGATCATCTTACTCTAGACAACATTCTCACACCAAATTTCATCAAATTCCAAAACTTCTAGGGGGTCAAATCAATCGTAGCTCATTTTCTCCCCAGGCCTCATCACCTTTTATTATGTCCACTGTTTATGCTAGTACTTCTGTACAGGATAGGCGTCAATTATGGACCGAACTCCAGAAGCTTGGGAGGACGGTGCATCCATGGTGTGTGATAGGTGATTTCAATTGTTTGCTGGATCCTGAGGACAGCAGCGGGGCAGACCCTTTGGTTGGTCAACTTGTACTATGGAGTTTTTCGGGTGGAGGTTTATGGGATGTGGAGTTTAGAGGGGGACCGTTTACTTGGTGTAATAAGCGTCAAGACAAGGCTCAGATTTGGGAGAGGTTAGATCGATGTTTTGTTAACTCTCATTGGACCTTGCTGTGGATGGACACTAATGCCAGACATCTGACGCGTTGTGCTTCAGACCATAATCCTCTTTTGGTGTATACCAAAGAGCATACACGTCCCGTCATGTCCCTTGGCGTTTTAATATTTTTGGCTTAACTATCCCGACATTAACGAGGTTATATGGGGGTCTTGGCTGCTCTGTTAATAGGAAATGCTTATTTGACCCCGTAGAGGCTAGAAGAATAAAGAAGACTCCCTAGAACAAAGAGTCCTGCCCTTTTTTTCCCCAAACACCAAACATGCCCTGGCCATGGCTTTAGACAGGCTTATGATTCAGGTTCACTTCAATAGATTTTTTTGTGGTTTTGCTTTGAATTCTCCTTCGCTTTCCAATTATATTGTCTTTTTATTTATAATGAAGAATGAAGGTGTCTCCAATCCAGGATTGACAATTTCAGACCTGACATGAAGTTAGTGGGTCTAGGTTAGTGGCTAAACGGGTTCGTGTCGTAAACATGTCGACACGATAGACCCGTTTAATAAACGGGTCGGGTCCGGGTTTAGGGTCTGGACACGGTAGACCCGGGAAGACCCGTTTAAAATTCACCGGGTTGTGTCGGGTCGGGTCGGCCCGCAATCCGATACTATAATATATAGTATCAGCGGGTCTATCGGGTAATATCGGGTTGAGTCGGATCGGGTCAACTGAATAAATCCGTGTGGTAAACGGGTCTTATCGGATCTACCCGTTTATAAACGGATCGGATACGGGTTTATAATCTAGACATGATTAGTTAAACGGATTGGATCCGAATCTAGGGGTTTTGGATACGACCCGAAACTAGATCCGACATGAGCCCGACCGACACAACTCATTGCCACCCATACTCCAATCCCCTCTTCGTTAAGTATGCTACTTTTTCTTCTTAAGAAGAAAAGCACTTCCTTAAGGATGAAACCCCCCCCCCCCCCCCCCCCCCCCCCCTCTCTCTCTCTCTCTCTCTCTCTCTCTCTCTCTCTCTCTAAAAGACACATTGGTTGAAATGGATCAATGAGAGAGAGGGTGTTCATCATCACCCTTTTAGAAGGAGAACAAAATAGTTTTCCACCCCACCCGGGTGTCCGCCCCAAGTCAGTACGACCTTACTTAGAAAATAGAAAGATACCTTCACAACCATTAGGTGGAGTAATTAAAAAAACCAAGTAATACTGTATGCACTTGGGTGAAATAAATGGGTTTTGTTGGATGGTGGATAGGCCACCCAACCACATGGGGACATTTAAGTGAGACATCATCCAGTGGAACGGGTGTGTATGCTGATGTGGTGGAACGCTGACTCACAGCTAGGGCTGCAACTCGAGTCGGGTTAAGTCAGGTTGTGGTCAACTCTAACCCAAACCAAGTAACAAAATCTTAACCTTAACCTAACCCAATCCAGGTCAGATTGAGAAAAACCCAACCTTAACTTCAACCCAACCCATTTAGCCCAATCCTAACTCAACCCGAATTTGGGTCGGGTCAATAAGGCGAAGATTGAACTGAATATAATTGATTATTAAAGAGTCTTGACTATTTGACTACCGCATATGTGCCCAGTGGTGGACTGTTGACCCCCTTCCAATAAAAAAAAGGGGTAATGAGCCTACAACCCCCTCCAACAAACCTGACATTAGGATAAACCCTGTGAAAACTTTCATTTGAGCTCCACCCCGTCTAACCAACCCGGCATTAGGATAAACAATCATTTTTTTTAATCCCAACACCAACCTCACCTCATCACCTTCCCTCTTAATCTGACCATGCAACGGGCCCAGCGACAGAGGCAACAACTGGTGCGAGGGACGGAGACGGCGATGGGAGCGAGTGGCGGCGACGAGCTCAACCCTGACAAGTTGCAGCTGCTCGCGAAGACGATAAGCCGGCAGTAAAAGGGATTCAGATTAGGTATAGGGTTCATCCCATGGTCTATAGATCTTAGGGTTTAGGGTTAGGTTTAGGATCTCCATGTCTAGGGTCGGATTTAGGGTTCAAATTAGACTCAAGATTAAGTCTAGGGTTCATCCCATGGCCTATAAATAGTAGGGTTTAGGGTTAGGATTAAGATCTCAAGGTCTAGGGTCGAATTTAGGGTTCTATTTAGTTTTACAGAAATTTTTGAGAAACAGAACAAAAATTATTAATAATTTAATAAATGGAATAAAAGGTTGGAAATTGAAAAAAACGGAATATTACGCAATCTCAAATGGCGTAAAGTATGGCGTAAAACTAAAGGGGTTGTATTAAAATATCGAGACAACCCTTGCTTTACGCCATCTGAGATGGCGTAAAGTCATATGCCGAAAATGTCCGTTCTTTACGCCATCTGAGATGGCGTAAAGTCCTTACACTATTTAATCCCCATTTTAGGCCATTTGCTTCTCACTTGGCGTAAAACACTCTTTCTCCTCTCCTCTCCCTTCTCTGGACCTCTCTCTGTGGAGCACTGTAGGGCTGAGGTGTGGGGTGTTCGGGTGAGGGCACTGTGGGGCTGAGGTGTGGTCTGTGCTGTGGGACTGAGGTGTGGGGTGTTCGGGTGAGGGTACTATGGGGCTGAGGTGTGGTTTGTGTTGTGGGGCTGAGGTGTGGGGTGTTCGGGTGGGGACACTGTGGGGCTGAGGTGTGGGGTGTTCGGGTGGGGCTGGACGGTGGGGTGTTTGGGTGGTACTGGGCTGTGGGGGTGGGGCAGTGGGGTGTTTGGTAGGTGCTGTGGAAGTGGGGTTGTGGTGCTTTCGGTAGGGGCTGTAGGGTGTTCGATAGGGGCTGTGGGGGTGTCTGGGCCTTTCTTTGTGGGAGCACTGTGGGGGTAGGGCTGTGGGGTGTGGTTTGTGGGGGTGTTTGGGTATTTTGCATGACTGTGGGGGTGTTCGACAATAGTCTTCTGTGAGAGCATTTTCTATTTTATATGGGTATTATCTGGAATGGAGCGGAATGATGGACGATTTCCAGGAGGCCCGATCACGAATCAGGTGCTTCTCTCGCAAACTAGACATCGTGCTACTGCCGTATTTGAGCATGCTGAGGTACGTTTTAAATTTTATATTCGAGTATACTGCGGTATTCAAATTATTTAATTTTAAAAAATAAAAGAATTTAATTAAAATTTGTGTATTAGACCGACTATCACGACATTCGTTTCCGTTATCACGGGAATCTTTTGGATGAGTGGGAGTTGTTCGGCTCCCATACTCAGTTAGTGGAGCAGGCCGGGTTCGGTTGGTTCAGCCATATCCGATGGCTGAATAGCGACCTGTGTCTCTCTACGCACTAGCTGAGCGTTGGTGGCCAGCTATTCACACATTTCATTTTTTATTTGGAGAGATGTCGATCACTTTGCAAGACACTCAGCAAATTATAGGGTTGGCCATCACTGGCCTCCCTATGACTGTACCTCCTGGCACCCTGCCTTTTGACTACCGTCAGCTGATTTACGACAACTTAGGAGTTGTACCGCTTCCGCCATCACAGGGGGAGCGGTACATCCAGCTTAGCTGGCTTCGTACTCAGTTTGGACCGGCACCTCCAGAGCCGGTACACCCTGAGACGGTAAGTTTTTATTTATTAATTGTATTCAATACATGTTAATATTTTTATATAAATGGCATGTTAATAATGGGTTTTTACTATTTAAGGCATTGAGGTACACACGTATGTACTTATTAGCACTGTGTGGCTTATGCCTGTTTCCAGATGCAACTGGCAATCTTATGCATGCCAGTTATCTGTTTTTTTTTCAGGATTTGACCATTACTTTACAGTATGCATGGGGTGTAGCTGTTTTGGCATTTTTATTCTCTAGCCTAAGCCATTTTACGATGGGTGTTACACACCAGCTAGTGGGTTGCACCCCCTTACTACAGGTAAAAAAGATTGTAATATGTTCTATTTGTTTTATTTTATTTGAATTGTTTAGAATCTTATATATTTATTGTATTGTTTCAGGTTTGGGCCCTTGAGTACCTACATGTAGGGAGGCCGGTACGTTTTGACCTTCCCGAGGGCACCCGACCCTTTTCTAAAGCTTTGAGGTGGGTCTTTTCGTATCGGCAGTACGAGTCTGACTCCCACCACAGCATCCCGTTGTACCGGATGATGCTGGATTTACTGACTGGGAGTGAGGTAAGTTAATTAAACATTAACATTAGATATTTTAGTAGGTTATTCATAATTTAATAGTTGATTATCTTATTAAACAATGTAATATATTTTTTAGGTCACTTGGCTCCCTCACTTTTCGCTTAAGCCGGATATTCTACTTTTTTTACGGGAGGCTTGGGAGGCGATTTGGGCGTGTCACCGGTCTTATATGATCCATATGGCGCTTGCGCTGTATCATCCACTAGATCGGTGTTTATGTCAGAACGCCAGATGCTAGCCCATCCCTGCTGCACCTAGCTCTTTCGTGGGCTTCTAGGGATAGAGGCTTGAGTGTGGGACACATTGCCCTCCAGGCATGGGAGCAGCCCCCGTTTCTCTGCTTGGACTCTCACGGTAAGATATTATTTTAATAAGTTAATTATTAATTTAATGTATGGTTATGTTTATTGCATATAGAGTTAAATTCTTAGTATGTGCTTATATGTGTATTTCGTATATGTTTCAGACGGGTGTCCGACACTGGAGTACTGTCAGTGGTTTGGTATTCCGCGGATCTACAATCCACGAACGCGCTACTTGGAACCACGTTTTCTCTTCCAAGGATATATGGACCAATTTTCACCAGTACACCCTCAGATGCTTCCAGGCGGTAAGTTTAATATTTATATAAAGTAAATTTATCATAAGTGCTCTTTAATATATAATTCTAAAATTGTATAAATAAATTTTATAGGCTGACGATCTAGAGGCTGTTGGTCCGTTGTATACTGAGGATACTATAAGAGGTGTCATAGAGTTGCTGAGGTCTGCTCCAGATCTTCGATTACTCTATGCACCTGTTGAGGGACAACATTCAGTACCATACCGCACGGGGCGTAGTGGCCGAGGCAGAGGCCGAGCGAGAGACCGAGTTGGTGCACAGGAGGGAGAGGCACAGGAGGATGGAGGTGGGGTACAGGAGGATGGAGGTGGGGAACAGGAGGAGGGAGGTGGGGCATAGGAGGAGGGAGAGGTAGAGCCAGGGTGGATATTCTGGATATGATTGAGTACGATTACTGCTCCCAAGTTTTGTCCAGTCAGGGGCTCTCACCATTATACCAGTTGTCAACCAGCTTTGAGCCAGGCCAGGGGTCCTCGTAGGTAGCTACTTTAGACCCTGGCCAGGTGTCTTCACAGGCAGCTACTTTAGACGGCCAAGGGTCCTCGCAGGCAGCTACCGCCAGTCCACTCCAGATCCCGCAGGCAGTTAGTATCGTCAAGTAGGTTTCTTTGTCTCTGAGGAAGAGGCACGTTGTTGGGCACTATGCTAGGGTTGTATCTGGGGATTATATTCATGATACGCCAGGATGTCGGCATTAGTAATCATGATTGTTTTTGTACCTTTTCTCCCTCACATGTATTACTAGTTATGATTGTTTTTGTATCTTGAGAGTGATAAAGAGAGAGATAGGAACTCATCGCTACCCCCCGTGAGAGCGAAAGCGAGAGAGAGAAAGAGATAGAGCAATAGAAAGAGAGAGATGTTTTTCCTTCCTTCTTTATCCGGGCTGGGGACCGGCAATGTAATTAAGATGTTACATTGACGAAGTTAAAAAATGTTTTTTTAACCTAAACCCTATACCCTAAAACCTAACCCCTAAACCCTATACCCTAAAACCTAAACCTAAACCCTAAAACCTAAACCCTAAATCCTAAAACCTAAACCCTAAATCCAAAAATCTAAAACTTAAACCCTAAACCTAAAACCCTAAAACCCTAAACCCTAAACCTAAACCCTAAACTAAAACCCTAAAACCTAAACCCTAAAACCTAACCCTAACCCTAAACCCTAAAACCTAACCCTAAAAGTAAAACCTAAAACCTAAACCGTAAAACCCTAAAACCTAAACCCCTAAAACCTAAACCTAAAACCCTAAACCCTAACCCTAAAACCTAAATCCTAAACTCTATAACCTAAAACCTAAATCCTAAACCTAAACCCTAAACCTAAAACCCTAAACCCTAAATCCTAAAACCTAAACCCTAAATCCTAAAACCCTATACCCTAAACCCCTAAAATCTAATTAGGTGAATAGTGCATTGTGTGTAGGGGATACACAATTGATGTGGTACATTCAACCCATTGAATATTTTCTCCCTTGATTGGCTGTGAGTGAGCTGTTCCACCACGTCAGTATAAACACCCGTTCCATTGGATAATTTATCTAAACAGAGAGCATTTTTGCTACCCACTGCACAATCAGGATGTGCCATGTGGACCTTTAAAGGGGAATAATGGGGAAACACTTATTAACAGACATATGCTACACTTTTTTGTGTGTGTGTGTGGGTGGGTAGGGACGGGGGGTTAGGACATGCGCTACACTCGGTACCACACTATTTTCCTTTAATGGTCTATGTGGCAGATTTTGATTGGGCCGTAAACAAGTGCAGCTTACCCGCTAGTAGCAAAAATGCTCTTCGGTTTGGTGATTGGTTACACCCAAGAAATTTAAAATTGTTAAATTCGTTAATTGCCCCAATTCCTAATCTCTAGTCGATCGTCATCGATGGAACCCCATCTCCCTTTGCCTTGACCGTCGTGTCCCCAGCCTCCCGAGGAATCCCTTTTTTCAATAACTTTCCCCCCGGTCCTTCCTCCTCTTCCATCTTCACTGCACTGAAACCTCACACCGAAATATCTAAGTCGCTGGTGAATGTCTGTGGCAGCTTGCCAACATTGTGTCATCGGGGTAGACATCGACATCAATATGCTGATGTTGGTGGATAATTACCGACATTGACATTGTCGGGTAATTATCTTGTCAGCATCGACAACAGATAGTCACCAACCTCGACAAAGGGACTTACGGCTTGGGTAAGGGGAAGATGAAGGAGGAAGGAGGGGGAGGAAGAATGACGGAAAGGGAGGATGTAGGGGGCTGGAGGTGTTATCGGGAAATGGGGTTGCGGGGCAGGCCAGGACGGGGTGGGAACGTCCGAGAAGTAGAGGTGGTGGACGATAGGATATGGACGACAATGGAGAGGACTTGGAGTGAAGGAGGAAAGTTATGGGGTTACTGTAGATGCCAATACAAGTCGATCAAAATAGGTTGGAGGTGAAGGATAAGTATAAATGGCAACATTAAAAACTATTAGGGATAAAATGCTCCAACGACCTAGATCCACCCATCGAGTCTTACACGGAAGAGATGTCACAAGGGATTGAGGTCGGAGGTTTTTCAGAGATCACAACACTAGAGAAGATGATCCACACACAAGCACAACAAGAGAAATATACCGACAATCAAATGATTAGAATTTCCACTTTAGATATTACAATACCCAGGTGGTGGGCCACCGTTTGTTGGATCCCACACACAATATCTTTACACCCTCTTAAACTATCACACGACAATGACAAACACACACGAGATACACAAGAGAACACTGAACAATATCAAGAGTAAAAGCATCGGAGAAGACGCCGAAGTGGACACATCGAGGAACCCAGAGAAGATCCGCGAAGCCAAGAGAGATGTCCAATCGGAGGAGAACTTCTCAGATCTCTATCTTCTTCTTTCTTTCTTCTTATTATTCTTTCCTTCTCTATCACAAATTCTATATCTTCTCACATAGCTGGCGTAGGCGATTTCTGTGTTAATCATAGAGCCACATCACCTCACTTTATAGTAGAGGAAACATATGGCTTTAGAATTCCCAAAACAACACAAACATGCGATTAAATCATGTTGCCAGCCTCCAGTTCACCTGAGCCAGCCAGCTTGCTCGGGGCAAATTTGTTATATGTTATGCTTGCGGATCCCGACCCAGATGACTCGGATGACTCCCTCTGAGCAAGCTGGTCTTGTGCTTTGCCCTCTGGGTATGGGTTTAAAGGGTCAAAACTCAACAATCTCCATCTTGATCTTTTAAAACCTAACATCTCAAAGTCTCCACCGTCGCCACCTGTTATGACTGTTGGAATTGGATCCACTTATCAGAGTCGCAGTGGAAGCAAAAGATAGATCCGAAGATTATACGGTGTATGTTTCATTACAATCAATTCTACAAAATAATCTACATGCAAATCTATGATCTTAGCATATGTGCGGACACCTTAGAGGCATACTACGATCTACGGAAGACATGCATGCATCTAGTTAGGTGTTTAGAATTATCATACCTTATGGATCTATGATCTGGAGAGAACGGAACGATGAAAAACCGCACTTGAATCTCAAGGGAAGCTGTCGGATAGCACCTTGTCCTTTACGAATTGAGGAATCCTCGAAGTCCTACCTCTGAGTGCAAGGACTATGAGCCGACGGAGGAATTCGTTGCGAAGACGATGGCTAGCCACGAGATCTCCTCCTTCTCTTTCTCTCTTATTCCTTCTCCTTCCTTCCTCCTTCTTCTTCCTCTTTCTTCCTTGGCCGAAACCACAAATATGAGGAGAAGGGGAGGGGGTTCGGATTTCTGGAGAAGGGAGGGAGCTAGGGCCGGCCCCTCCCTCTCTATGCCTCTTATAGGGCTGGTCTCCTAGTGCTAAAAGCAAGCTAGGGCCGGCCCCTAGTAGATAGGGATGAGAGGGGGCGGTTTTTAGGGTTTTCAAGTGTCTATCGTGAAGCCTGGACGAAAACACCCTTCACAAAAGTGAAAAACTGAAAGAGAGACTGAGTGAGGTGCGCTACTCGGAATCGAGTTCTGTCAGTGCCTATGAGCTCCTGGAATTATTTCGCTCATTCTAAGATCCGTATTCAATGTGTTCTGAGCTATATTTTAGTATTTACCAAAATACCCCTATGACCCCTAACACATGTGAATTAGGTTCTTAGGCTCCGGGCTTGCGCTCCATCGCGCTACTTTGCATCCAACGTATCCAACCAGGTCAGGGAATAATTCATATACGCAATGACAGGGTGGAACCTTCAGGGTTCGGGATCTCTAGCTCCAACCGGATCCCTGATTAACTGTTCCGGTGACACATCGAAAGTTCCGTTAATCAGCCCTAATCCGATTAACCCGTGTAGCTACCCAGAGTGCAACGCGAGTTGAACTCTAGTGAGCCTAAACTTATGTTACTCCCTTGTAACCCTGTTATCTACTATACTCCGATAATTCTCAGTCCCTCCTATTACTGGTGCCATAATACGACTCGGGCGGTGGGGAGCACCGTCAGATCTCGATCGATCATCTGACTAGGGTTTGATGACTTGTCATCTATAACACCATACACCTTCCGGTGCTATGCCTAGCATCCAGAACATTGTCAGTCATACTGACAACCACCAATCCTGGGTTAACTGTGTAGACAGATTGACTCATCAAAATGCACCCATCCAACACTGGACGTCGGATAACCTGTAGGGATTACATGTCACTCAAGCGCCAGCCGGGTAACCCAACGTACCGTGGTATTGGACTATGGAAGGTTTGCACACGTTGGCACATCAAAGCACCACTCAACTAGTTGGCCCAGTGTACATGGTCCCTCAGGGTTAGGAACAGATTATCTATAGTAGTAAGACAGTTTATGCACCAGTGTTTGAATCACTGAACTGTGCACCATCTTGGTTCCTGTTCAACACGATCATCGTGCTTGGTCAGGTGAATAGGAATCCCACGTTCCCGTGGTGGAGACTTCACCACATCCTCTACCTGCCAACAGCTTGTTCTCGGTGAAACGATCGGCATCACCTAAGTTGTGAACTAGTTCTAGGTCTACACATAATTGGTCCACTAGGTATCCCAAGCATGGATCCACCATGCGCCTTAGTGGCCTACTGTGTTCCCTAGGGTCCTTTATTATATGTATATTAACATATACCATAGTAGTATTCTAATGAAAGCAATAACCAAAGTCATCTTTATTATTGTTAATACAGAAAATCCATGCTAAGAACACACGAGTTACAACAATGACAACATATGAAAATCTTTTGCCATCATTGTCATCACCTTTGCACCCCACACCAGGTACCCGCACCCCAATCGTGTGGTTGGTTATCTAGACAGACGATCGACCAAGTCCAATTTGGCTTTGGACTTAACCTGGATCTTCTTCTTTTCTGTCGTCTTACTGCCTGAGGATGCTCCACTTGCAGACTTGTTCTTCACCGAACTCTCTGCCTTTGAAACTACAATTGCAGCGACTCTGTACAAGCCTCAATTACATATTCCCTCCAAGATCGAAGAAGTGCCGTCTATAACCTTTAGGCTACACCTAAATCGACGGTCCTATACCCGAGATAATCTAATTTAAAAAGAGAAATTAGATTGCTATCATATCTGGAATATGTCGAATGTCACATACCGTCTGAATTGAACCATTAGACAGGCTCAAGTGAAATTTACCGACTCCCCTGGCCAGCAACCTGCAGCCATCGTCGATCGTCATACCACCACTGTTACTCCTTGCATAGCTGCTAAACCATGCCCTATGTGAGTAAACATGATATAGGTCACCATTATCAAATACCCCAGTCTTGGCCTCTACACTAAAAGACCGCCAAGATTATTTATTCGACTTCAACAACCACAAACCTGATTAGAGCTTTCCTTAGCTTTCACCTTTCCGAAACTTGCTATACTCTCCACTAGCACTCACTTGTCAAGTGCACGTACTTCCAACACTGAAACTTCTTATTCCTCGCACTATTCCTCAACACGATTAATTATTCCTCGGACTTTCCGTTACTAGCACTTATCCCCTTCATTCTTAGCTCGTTTGAATGAAGTGCACCCACAAACATCCTAAAAATTAATAATGGTTTTTTCATAGGGTAACATAGTCCTCAGATGCTCAAAAGTTGAGGAAAGCGAACCTAAAAGAAGTAACACCTTACCTTTATCTTTCACGTCTTTGCTGACATTGATCAATTATAAGATTACCTGACCAAAGACATTGGGATGCTCACTCACATCCGTACCATCCCCCATCCAAAGTGTAAATAGCTTCTGCTTGAGGTATATACGATTGATGAGCGATTTTGTCATGTAGACTTTCTTCAGCTTTGTCTAAAGTTTCACCGTAGTATTTTCGTCTGACCAGTGTGACAAAACATTCTTCGCCAAGCATAGCCGAATTCCGCTCGTCACATTTAAATAATATTTTAGTCAATTCTCAACCATCATTACCGTCTGCTTCACGCCCCTCGATGCCTTCGTGTAACCTGGCTTGAATCAACATATCCATGACTTGTACTTGCCATAAGTCAAAACCGATCATGCCATCAAAAATCTCTATGTTGAGCTTCATGGCAGGTCCGTTTGACGTCATCTTCGCTCCATTTATCTCGAAACCTTACACCGAATAATGACACTGATGTAAGAAAATTAGAAGGATAAAGGAGGCTAGAGGTGTCATCGAAAAATGAGGTGGATAGTGGAGCGGGTTGTCGGTGGGATTTGGGCAACAACATAGTGCTATTAGATATATATACAAATACAAATTGATCAAAATAGGTTTGAGGTGGAGATCAAATATGGGTGGCAAACATTAAAAACATGGGTGTATATAGAACTTTCCCAGCACTTCCGCCAAGCAACGTTGATGTGACACCACTCTCTACTCACGTGACCGCACGGCCGCAGATGATCCCGAGGGCACTTCCGTGATTTTCACAGACAGAGCTTCGATCCTCATCCCGCCTCGGCCTCATTAAAATACAAAACTGCATTCGCCCCGAAAAAGGAAAAGGCGCAGAACATCCCAGAAAAAGAAAAGCAGGTCAAACGTACTGTCGCTCGTCGGCGGATTTATTCGTCCTTATCGGGGGTTCCGGTTTAGCTAAGTCGTGCTGCAGAGACACATGGACTGGAATTTACGGGGGAATGAAAATCCGAGCATAAAAAAAGGGAGCGTGACGATATCATGACCCCGTTCCCACTGTGATCGATGTGGTTTACGGTCCCCTCTCCTCTTTTGCTCGTCTCTTCGGCGGGCTTCGGCTTTCGTTCGGGCCCTTTGGTTCTTTGCAGCTTTGGGAAAGCGGAGCTCTTTCGACAGCTCACGCGAATGGCTGTACATGGGTTCTCGACGAAGGGGTCTCTAAGGATCTGGGTTGGTGGGAAACGGGAAGAGCTGCTGAGGGCTGATGCCTGATGGGTTCTCTTCGAAGGGGTTTCTGAGGATCTGGGTTGGTGAGGAATGGAGAGAAGCGTTGAGGGCTCATGGGTTCTCGAGGGAAATGCTCGCCCTGGTATGTGTTTCTCTATATTCCTGTTTTCTTCCAAGATGCTGTCTGGGTTTTGGGTTCTGAGATTTCGTTCGAGTGATCTTGTTTGGATTTGAATAGAACAAGTCTTTGCATGATCTGAGTTCTTAGTGTGGTTTTAGATGCCCATGTTTATTGTCATTAATAAAGTTTTATTTATTTTGAATGCTGTATACTATTTTCCTCATTTTGCAGTGATTTTCATGTTGGAAAAGGTGGTTTATTTTGTTCAAACTGGTTTCACTCTTCGGAAAAATGAAAACCCACTTGGATTTGCTTAGCCGGAGTTCAGTGATTTCCGTTCGAATGTGTATATTGTTCATTGGTAGAGTTCACTGATTGCTCTGCTTTACTGTTTGATGGAAGTTGGTAAGATATGGGTACTGGGTTGAAGTTTTTAAATTCAGATGCTGTTTATGATCATGGCAAAAAGATGTTTTATTTTTCATTGGATGCTCTGAATATTGATCTTTTTTTTTTTTGCTTTAGATAACTTCTGTAAAAATTATGCAGGTTTGGTTATTCTCTTTGCCTGAGTTGTGATCTGTATGTGGAAATGATACAAGGGGATTTCAAATAGTGGGAGTGCTTCTATGATGAGTTTATGCTATCATGCCCACATGAAAAGCCTCTTATCTGGAATGTTTAAAGTTTCCGCCCGTGGTTTAGCGAGATTTTGTGATGGAACATGATTGTAGGCACTAGAGGGAGGGACACTGAATTATGGAAGACATACACCCCTACTCCGATAACTATCGATCATCCTCATCTTCGGCGAGTAGTCCGACCGGCAGAGCAACCTCTGGTGCCTTCTTCTACCTGCGGAAACCCGGTGCTTTGAGACAACCGATATCGTTCGAGGACTCACCCGAATGGGACGACACTGAGATTGATGCACAGATAGAGGAGGGGGGTGATTCGATACATGTCACCACCGCGACGGCCTCCCCTTCCCTATCGAAGATTGACAGCGAGTCGTTGCCGTCTCCATCGCTGCCTGACGCTACCGCTGTTACCTCCAGAAAGATAGCCGGTGCGTCGATTGTGTGGAAGGACCTGACCGTTACGGATAAAGAAAAGAGGAATTATTCTGATAAAGTTGTGAAGAGTTCAAATGGTTATGCATTGCCGGGCACACTCACAGTTATCATGGGCCCTGCGCGGTCGGGAAAATCTACGCTACTGAGGGCACTAGCAGGTTTGCGATGAAACAAATTATTAATTGTGTTCTTAGAGCCTCTTTCTTGAAATTTTGAATTATGGTAAACTTAGTAGAAGGATTGTTGCTATTCAGCTTGGTGTTTGGTAGAATTAAAGATGTTGGGTGAAATTACTTCATTTTTTGAAGGGCAAATTACAACAACCTCCCCTGAATTATACACCACATTTTCATATTCGTTCCTCAACTTTGTTTTGAACAATTTGACTCATGAACTATGCTCCATTTGCATTAGCTCCATCCGTCAACTTTTTATCCCAAAAATGCCCATATCAATTTCGAATAAGACTTATAATTGTTTTAGTATATTTAACTTATGCTTACTAGGACAAGGGTATTTTCGGAATAAAAGTTGACAGAGGGGGCTAAATGCAGATGAAGCATAGTTTAGGGATAATTGTTCAAAAAAAAGTTAAGGGACCAAGATGAAATGAGGTGTATAATTCGGGAGAGGTTTTTGTAATTTGCCATGTTTTAAAATTGGCAATACATCCCTGACAAATGATCCGTTTTATGTAAAGGACACTAAAAGTTTCCATATTATGTTATGTTCCTGCACCTAAGCTTCTTCGTACGTGGGATATCTACTTGTGGTCCGACGAGAATATTTATAAGTAACGGTGTTAGAATCACTGATTTGGAGACGACAAATGACAATTTTAGCTCTGTCACGTATTACATAATAGAAACAGTGGCATATTGAAATCCCGAAATTTTTGGCTCCCCCCCCTCCTTTTTTTTTTTTGATTTATGGTTTAGTTTCTTATAAACTTTGTTGAAAAAAAGAGAAGATTTACAAAGATTTAAATTTTTTAGAGCTAATCGCGATTTAATTTTAGGGTTGTGAAAAATTTCAAATGAGCAACAATTTGAATAAAAGAGGAACAATTTAAATAATAGTTGAATTTTATCTTTGAAAAAAAAGTGAAGATTTTCAGAGATTTAGCTTTAGGGTTGTAAAATTTTTTAGCCAAGGTTTGATATTTCAATTTCGTGTCTTTCTTTGGTCATGCTCGAAGCCAAAATTTTGGAAAGATTTCAAAATGGAAAAAAGGGGGGTAGAATTTGTGGATTTTTTTTTGAAATTTGAAATTTAAGTCTTTTATAGTTGTGCATATATATTTACTTGAATTGTTCGAATAAAACACACTAAAGTAAGCTTGCATAGACCATGATAACCAAGGTGGAATATCAGTAAACTAAAAACAAAATTTGATAATCACCATATAAATGCGGTGAAAGTCCGAAATGCACACAAGACAAACAAAATATGGTTGGTTTCACTGACAGCCCATGGAAAGCACCGATAGACTTTGGCCCCATCCATTTTGCGGGCCCTATAGGCTTTTGACAGGAATTTCGTTTGGGCCCAACTGGTTTCGTCGAAATTTTGCCAAAATGAGGCGATATGTATCGAAACCCTCCGAAATGCACTGAAAGTATCCAAAATACGGACTTTCGTGGTTTTGCATAGGCCTTTCGTTTCGGTAGCAGCCGATATTGAAATTCGTAATTTCGGTCAAAATCTCAATCCATGGCTTTAGCAGAGGTGGGAGGATTCAAAAGAGTAACAATTGGACCAAAAGAGGAACAATTTAAATTATGTTGAATTTCAATGAATACATGTTCCAAAATACACATACAATCAAATATTGACCTAGAGGACACAAGAGATAAACATTGCACATTTCTATAAAGTATAAACATTAATTCTCAGCAAAATTGGTTAATAATAAAAGAGCAATAATTGGGTTAAAAAGAGCAACAATTGAAATATTAGTGATATTCAATCAAATTATGTTAAAAAATAGACATATACTTAACAAGTATAATAGATAATCATTCCATGTGTAGATGAATATGCATTATTAGTACACGTAATTAAAACATAAAGAGAGTTAATTTGAAAGAAAGAGCAACAATTGAATATATTAATAGATTTCAGTGAATCATCTTCAAGATCACACACACACACTGATGCACACTTAAATTGAACTTCCACTTGTGAATGTCTCTTAACCATCAGTGCATCACAATAAGAAGCTGTGTCAAAAAGATAAATAAGTAGAATACAAAAACATCAATTATAATAGTTGTTGAATTAAAATGATATCATGCTTCAAAACACACAAACTCAAAAAACATAATAGAAGAACTTTCCACATGAAATTCTTATGAAACAATTGGAATACAAAGAGCAACAATTAGAAAAACTGATGAATTTAAATGATACCATGCTCCAAAATACAAATAGACTCAAAGTTAAATTCAAAAACCATAATAGATCAACTTTCCACATAAAAAATATTATGAAACATCAGAAAAATAGTTATTTTCAAAAGAGCAACAATTGAAAATTAGATGATGACTTGAGTGGTAAATTAGATGAAGTTCCATGATTTTTTGGAGGGATCTGGTGCGGCTTTTTATTTTTTAGGCGGTTTTTGAGCGGTTATTTAAATCTCAAAAGGATGTGCTTGTGGTCTTGCTTGTGTTCCCGGCTTCCCACATGAATATTTGGAACGATGGCAGTTAGGTGTTGGACTTGGGCGGGTTAAAGGGTCTGCCCATGCCCAACCCGACCTGCACACACCTTAACCCGTTTTGCCCGTGGAACCGTGGAAGACCAACCCATGCTTGTCCGTTAGGGTTGCTCGGGTTGTCCAATTTGCAAAAAAAATGGTCGGGTTGGGTGGGTTGCTCAATTAGAAATGCTTGGGGAACATATGTATATGGCAAAAAAATTACAAAATTAAGAGGTCAAAACCATTTGATTGAAAATGAAGCATACTAAGTAAGATCTATGTTGAATTATGTGTTCAAACTTTAATAACTCAAGTTAGACTCGTTAGATTTGTCATCTATGTTGAATCTTTTTTGCACCACTGTAGTACAATGAGATCATATTAGTGGATCCACTATAGTGAGTTGCAAAATATGCCATTGTACTCGGGTTCCTCGGGTTGGGTAAGACCAGTGGCCAAACCCGTCCAAATTGAAATCGGGTTGATAAGTTTTTGTCCAAACCCGTTCAAGTTATTAACCAACGGTGCCCATGGTTGTCCATTGTTCTGGTTGGGTTCAGGTTGGGCGGGTCGGACCCGCACAAGTCCCACCTCTAATGGCAGTAACTGTAAAGTAGATGGCAAATGAGATGCTTGTGGTCTCTGCTTGTGTTCCCGCGGGAATATTTTAGAATGATGACAGAAATCGTAAATTAGATGAAGTTCCGCTGGCTATTTTATATTTCGGAGTCGGCTTGACGGTCAAAAAAACGGAAGGGAGACGGTTTAGGGCAAGGTAGTTGTTGGGATTTATCGCTAACATGGATATTTGGGCGTCTTTAATGTTAATGTGATCTTATGTCAAGGGCTGATCACTAACTTCCCTTTTTTATGACATGAGGACGTGTGTAAACATTATTAAGTTGTAAAGATTAATTGATAAAATTTTTTTGTTATTTTTTTGCGTACTTTTATTGGATAGAGAAATGGTACCTTTGCTGCAGAATGGTAGCATGATGTGAGTTTTTAAACCAGTCGTGCTGTGTGTTTGTGAGTGTTTACAACTAATTTCCTTTTTCATATTCTGTTTTTAGGTAGATTGCGAGACCCAGCTAAAATGTATGGTGAAGTTTTCGTGAATGGGTCTAAATCGCGTATGCCATATGGCGCCTATGTACGTGCTCAGTTATTTTGTTTGTACATCAAATTCTTTCTGTATTTCATTTTCAAATTGCCTCTTATTTGTGGGACAGGATATGCATGCTACATTTCCTTCATATACAGGCGTCAACTTATAAGGCTGTATCATATGATTCATATTAGAGTGTATATGTAGGAAAACTTAGATGATGTGAGGCTAACTTGGCAGTCAACCTCTTCTCTGTAAAGAGAATAGGAACCTCTTGAAGAGGCATGAAATATATGGTGCAATAGCTATCGCTGATGATGACGGAACCATGAGGAAATCTGCTAATATTTGAGTTCTTTGAGAACCAGAATATTTTTTCCCCAATTCTTTGTTTTTGAGAAATCCCTCTTGTGTGGAGGGGGCCTTTGTTTTTGAGAAATCCCTCTTGTGTGGAGGGGGAGTTTGACCTATACCTCTACCAAGTTTTTCAATATTCTTTAGCAAAGGTTTCCTTTATGTGTACATGACTAGCTTTGTTGCTGGTCCGGTGGACATGTTGACCAGCCTACAAGATTCAGAATTTGTTAAAATTTGGTGGGTGTTATCTAGGGTAAGGTGATCATCCTCACCAAAAACCAACAAATTCTAAAACTTCCAAGGTCATCAAATGTGGTGAGGATGACCACGTTACCCTATAGCACACACAGCAAGTCTCAACAAATTCTGAAACTTGTAGGGTGGTCAACTGGTCCACTTGACCTGCAACGAAGCTAGTCCAGTGGACTAGGAAACCTTTTCCCATATATATATATATATATATATATATATATATATATATATATATATATAAATGCTATAATGTGGCATGTGGTATGTGCGGCACCGCACTTCAGCCGTCTGATGCACCGCTTCGTGCATCACATGCACGCAACGGATGCATCAGACGGCTGACGTGCGGTGCTGCACGTACCGCATGCCGCATATAGCATCCCCCCTATATATATATATATATATATATATATATATATATATATATATATATATATATATATATAAAAATTGTATGACAGTCTGGGATGAGTTCGGTCCAGAAATGTGTTATCTGTAGCTATCATATTCCAGCATTGGTTTGGCTTTTGGGTTGGGTAACCCCACCTGCAACCTACAACGGGTCTGGCTTTGGACCACTACGCTACCCATTGATTCTCGGATATGGGTCAAGCCTGGTTTTACAGTTCTGAATCACTGCTCAATTTGTCCTAGGATCACGGAGAGTAGAGCGAGCAGGAAAATGGGTTTCTGAACTACTAGAAAATCCTGTTAATTTCTTATGGGCATTAAAATCAAGAGAAATATGAGAATATATATAGGATAAACACAAAATTTACTTTGTCATATTTTGTACTTTTGATCAGGTATGGAAAATTATTGCTGCTCTTGTTTTGCATCCTTTTTTCCTTTTCCTTTTTCTTGGAACTTTTGCTGCTTTTGCTTTAAGCAAAGAAGAATCAGCTCTGTTTCTTAAATTTTTGGGTTCTTATTGTCCATCTTGTTCTTGTCAATATATTTATAATAACTTTTTTCATGGAAAAAGGAAAACTTGCCTTAGGTATCATTTGCAGCTTTTCTTGTTGGGAATACTTCATGCCTTCTAGAAGTTGCCATCAGTCATGTATTACGGCACGACACTTCATGGTAGTTTCAACTTCGTTTCGTGCATCATTGAGCGAGAGTGAAGGGGTTTATGTTACATCTGGTCAAGCGAACATTTTATTTGTTCAATTAGAATGTTCTATAGTGATTCGTGCCATGATATTAGCACGTAAAAAGTTCCCAGTTAAATTTATTGTCATACTCAATGGGACATTTGCAGGGATATGTTAATAGGAAAGACATGCTGATTGAATCTCTCACTGTCCGTGAGATGTTATACTACTCGGCACTTCTTCAACTTCCTGGTTTCTTCTCTCAAAAGAAGAGTGTGGTGGAGGATGCCATAGCAACAATGTCATTAGGGGATTACTCGGACAAACTAATTGGTGGGCACTGTTATATGAAGAGTCTTCCTATTGGTGAGAGGAGGCGTGTCAGCATTGCTAGGGAGCTTGTAACGAGGCCACATGTTTTATTTATAGATGAACCTCTTTACCATCTTGACAGGTTTCCTTCGCACTAAGATTTGGTTTTATGGACTTTGTCCCCTTTTCTCAATTCTTTTAATCAAGTTATTGGACCATTATACAATTTGTTCATTTAGTTTGTACTTTCCTTGCTAGTGTATCTGCACTTCTATTGATGGTGACACTGAAGAAACTTGCAAGCACAGGCTGCACTCTCATTTTTACCATGTATCAGAGCAGTACAGAAGTTTTTGGTCTCTTCGACAGAATTTGTTTACTCTCAAATGGGAATACTTTATTTTTTGGTGAAACATTGGCTTGCCTGCAGGTAGAAATATTTTTAACTTGATGATTTATTTTATTGTCTTGTGAAGGTTGCACACATATTGGAAATTATTGATAATTAATACTATTTTCCATCATATCTATTTTAAGTTATATATTTCAGTACGTAGTATAACTTGCATTACTTAAATAACTGTTAGCCGTCTGGAACTTTTATACATGATAACCGTATACCAAGGTTTAGCCCTTGTCAATTAGGCCCTCCAAGAAGGGCACACGGCCTGTCAAAGCCAGTCTAAAACTGGTGCCGACCAAAGCCTTACCCGGCCTGGCTTTTTCAGTCACCGGGTCGGGCCCGAGCTTAGTGTTTTCCAGCTCGGCCTGATTACAGTATATAAATAAATAAATATATATCCCAAATCGGAATTGAAACGCCTCTCTCTCGCGCAATTGATTTGAAGAGGATTTCAAATCCGGGGCGATATAAGGTCATGATGTTCAGAGGCCCATGGTGTATGCATTGGAGGCTAGAAGGTCATGATGAGAGAAGAATATGGTGTTGCATATGGAGTCAGACCCGGTCCGATGGAGGAGAACCGGACCCGGCACGATGGCAAGATGAAGACCTAGCCAAGGACCAACGCCTTGTAGAGGCGGTGCGCACCACTTGCGCCTGCGGTGTGGGGTCCTTGTTTGGCTTTGGGAGGGCGGTACGCACCGCACGTTCCCAGGCTTTGCACGTGTGGATTTTAGGGTTGGGGGTGCGGGGGGGGTGTCTCGTATAAGTATGTTGGGCAACCGTCTTTAATAGTAACCTGATTGTAACGAGAGGAAACATTGGTGAGGCCGGTGGAGAGGGTTCTAGATCAGCGAAAAGAAGAGTAGGAGGCGACGATTGATCGAGGAGGAGGCGTGGTGACTGTAATCCCTTGTAGATCGAGAAGGAGATTTGCTCCTTCCGATCCGATTCTTCAAGATAGTGAAGCACATGATCTCAAGGTAGTACATAGGCAAGATTTGCCGAACCTAGGTGAATTTGTGTGTTGTCTCTTGTTTGCATCTATTTTCTCGTGGTAGTTTTTTCGTCTGGTTGTTTCTTCTATCGATTGCTTGCACGATCTACAAGAACTAGTATCAAAGCAAGGTTTCAAAGAAAGTGATGACGGAAGAAGGAAATATCAGGATCGAGAAATTCAACGGGTCGAATTTCGGGTTCTGGATGATGCAGATCGAAGACTACCTCTATCAGAAGGATCTGTATCTGCCGCTCATAGGAGTAGCGAGCAAGCCGAAGGATATGGACTAGGCGGATTGGGTCATTCTCGATAGAAAAGCCTAGGTGCGATTCAAATGTCCCTATTTCTAATAGTAGCGTTTAATATCTCATCCGAGACGGCTACAGAGGGTTTGATAAAATCCCTAAAGAAGTTGTATGAAAAACTGTCCACATCGAACAAGGTTCTTTTGATGAAGAAATTGTTTAATCTGAGTATGAAAGAAGGTGGGAGCATGACCGAACATCTAAACGATTTCAATACACTAACGAGCCAATTGAAGTTGGTGAAGATCGCTTTCAAAGATGAGATCCGAGCCCTTCCGATTCTTTTGTCCCTCTTGGACTGTTGGGGAGAACTTGTGATGGCCGTTAGCAACTCTTTAGGAACAAAGTCTCTAAACTACGAAGACGTCGTAGGTCTGCTATTGAGCGAGGAGGTTTGAAGGAAGTCCTATGGAGAAGCACTAGGGAGCACCCTGAACATGGAGAGTAGAGGGAGACACAAAAGCAGAAGCTCTTACAGAGGGAAGAGCCGTGGAAGATCCTATGGGAGATCGAAGTCAAGGGGTTCTCATGAAAATTGGAAACTAGATGGGTGCTGGAACTATGGCAAGAAGGGCCACTACAATAGGGACTGCAGACTTTCGAAGGTCCAACAACCGAGCCCGAGTAGTGCAGAGCCCTCTGCAAACGTCTCAAAAGTCGTGCATGATGAGGCGTTGATACTATCGATGGATGTCAGACAAGAGGTTTGGGTGGTCGATTCGGGTGCGTCCTTTCATGCAACATCTAATCGGGCCATCCTCTGCAATTATGTGCAAGGAGATCTCAGAAATGTGTATCTTGGAGACGATGAGCCGTGCAACATAGTATGCAAAGGAGATATCCAGATAGACCTGAGGAGCAGTCTTGTTTTGTAGTTGAAGAACGTGAGGCATGTGCCGAGGTTAAAGAGGAACTTGATCTCTGTCAGCCAATTAGTCGAGGAGGGGTACATGAATACATTCGCCGCCGACTTGTGGAAGATCATGAAGGGATCAGTTGGTCATGTTACGTGGCAAGAAGGAGTGGACTTTGATGCAGGCACAACCTAACTAGGTCGCTGCATTCACAATCTTAACACCCATGTGATCAACTAGGTGGGGATTATTATCAATATACTGCGCAAAACGTCCAACTAGCGGTCAAACTAATGGTTATTTATCACAAAAAGACAGTAAATATGCAGTAGAATACTAAGCCAGTTAGAATCTAATAATAGGAGGCAATTCCATACATCCACACAAAAATTCAGCAAATAATAAAAAAGGTCAGCAATCAGATTTTAAATAAAGTGCATGCAAAACAGGGCAACAAAGATGCCTATCAGTCGCGGGATCGACGGGCAACGTTCTGGGCGACTCCGGAGTGTCGAAGAGGGTTAGGGAAAGGTCGATGACAGCGGTAAAGGTGGGGATTAAAATGGTAGTGGCGGGTGTGTGATGTGTTGCAGTATCAGTATTCGAGGAGGCGATGATGTACCTAAAGGTCTTCTAAAAGGTTAGGGTGCCGTTGCGATTATGAGACGAAAGAAGAAGCGCGAAGCGGGGATCTCGTGCGGGTAAAGAAGATGGATGAGAATGAAAAAAATATCAAAAGCAATAATGGATGAAGATAAAAGAGAATATACCATTTGGGATTTCCGCCTTGGAGGTGCAAGGATGCACCTAGATCCTAGATCCCTCCACGGAGCAAGGTCGAGCGTCGAAACACATCGGATCCTTTGGAAAGACAAAACCAAGTCTTCTCGAGGCGAAGTTGAGGATGAAAAACCGTCCCGAGGTGAAGTTGGGGAATAAGCGACAATGGAAGGCACGAGCCGTTCCCGTTGAGACTTTTCTCAAACAATTTTAGATCTGAAAAATAAAGGGACGACTTCTCTTTTTAAAAGTTTAAAGTTTCGGATGGGTGGCGAGGATCAAAGGGGGTGAGGGATAAAGGGTGGAGATCAAAGGGAATAAAGAGGAGAGAGAGAAGGGGGGGGAGGGGGTTGTGGTTCGCTGAAACCGAGAGGAAGGGGGGGTCGCAGCTTGCGAATGAAAAAGAGCTAGAGGGTGGGGGAGCACGGAAACCGAGAGAGAGAAGGGGGGATGCGGTTAGGGTTAGGATGGGCCCCATTTACGCCACATTAATAAAGGGGGTTCCATAAGTCGCCATGTCATTTAAGGAGGTGCTCGAATAGGTGGTAGACTGTAATTGATGTGTCACGTCAATTAAGGGGGTGCCAAAATTCCTTGAGAGTGCCAGAATTGCCCCGAAGGCTCCCTTTGCTAGCCTGCATGCAGAATTTTATTACTTTCAACCATTAATGACTTTCTGAGGTCTGAATCTATATCGAATAGCCTTCAAAAGTGGTCGTGGACAATCCCCCATGATGTAGGATTATACTAAATGTAGAAAATGATAAATAAAAGGCCCGAAAACATCCAAACAGGCGTCAAAACAACTGAATCGCAGCAAACGATAACTAACAAGTCTCAACTACAGATAACTGAAATAAATAACTGAAACGTAGTCCAATCGATGCATATCAGGATGCATCAAGACTCTCTACTGCACATCGGGCACGACGAACGTCATCACAGGCTCACAGCCAATTCAAATGATGGCTCAAAGTTGTGGCACCATCAGTTAGGCCACATGGACGAGACTGGAATGAAGACCCTTCTCTCAGAAGAAAGGCTACAGGATCTCAAGTTAGTAGACCTGAAGCTGTGCGAGGGCTGCATATTCGGGAAGTAGAAGGTCAGTTTCTCGAAGGAAGACCTAGGAAGTCGAAGAAGCTGGAGCTAGTGCACACGGCCGTTTACTGCCCGGTTCAGGTATCATCTATGGATGGTTCCACCTACTTCGTTACATTAATAGATGATAATATTAGAAAGCTTTGAGTTTATTTCCTTAATGCAAAATTCGATGTATTTGATACCTTTAAAAAGTGGAAAGCTCTTGTTGAGAATAAGATAGGGAAGAGGCTTAAGTGCGTACGATTGGATAACGGTGGCGAATACTATAGCAGTGAGTTTGAGGATTACTGCGTCTCGAACCGCATCCGAAGACAGAAGACCATCCCTCACACACCTATGCAAAACGGTGTGATCGAGCGGATGAACAGAACCTTGATGGAGCGTGCGAGGAGTATGCGGATCCACTCCGATCTGCTGAGTAAGTTATGGGCTGATGTAGTGAATACAACCGTCTACTTGGACAACCAAGAGCCATCAATTCTACTGGGAGGTGCGATTCCGGAGGAGTGGACAGGCAAGATAGTAAGTATGGTGCACCTGCGTGTGTTCAGCAGCACCACTTATGTTTACATCAATGCTTAGAAGCGTAGCAAGCTCGAAATTTCAGTCTGTTCATACCTCTCGAAAACCTCACATGATTCTGTCAGATAGGTGAGTTTACCCACTAAGGGGCAAGTTGACCTGTGCATGTTTTGTAGAAAACCTGATTTTTTACCTATTCAAATCACCACCTTATTATTTTGGCATTGAAGCTGAAGCTGAACATTACATCTTGAAACATATTACTATCAGCTTTACTCTGGGTATATGTGTATCAAGTTTCTTGTTTTGTGTCAAGCACATCACATGTTTCAGTTCATACTTGTCCTTGATTAATGGTTCATAATACGGCATCTGTGCTTGGATTTTAGAGTATAATCCCTATTGTTAGTTTGTTACCCATTGTGATCATTCTGATGCTCGTTGGCCATCCTTTTATTGTTCCATGCAAGACATCAAACTTCTTGATTCCATAGTACTACTTTGGTGGTAGGGTATCAACTCATTATCTAGAGTATCTGTTATTTTTCTTCTATTTAGATGAAAAACTGAGATATGCTGTCACCTGTCTGGATTGTCTTATGATCATCTATGTTAACTACTACTAATCAGTCTAATCCTACCTAACATCCTTTATGGTTGAGCTGGATGAATCCACTGCTTTATCATTATAAGATTTCTTTTTGTTTCAGAGTTAACGTTTTTTTTTTGGTTTAGCACTTCGCGAATGCTGGTTTCCCCTGCCCAATCATGCAGAGTCCCTCTGACCATTTTCTCCGAGCAATCAATGCCGATTTTGATAGGATCATAGCGATGTGCAAAAATTTACAGGTATCATTGATTGTTTGTTTCTTCACAAAGTGATGGGGTGGGGGTGGGGGTGGCGGTGGGGGAGGGATGGGGTGATACATCTTGTTGAGTCTCTATTGCATAGGAAAGGTTTGCAACATTTATGTGACAGGTTCTGGAAAACTTTTAACAGGATGACCACGGGGATTTTTCTTCAGTTAACATGGATACGGCTGTTGCAATCCGAACGCTTGAAGCTACATATAAATCATCTACTGATTCTGCTGCTGTTGAATCTATGATTGTCAGACTTACCGAGAAGGTGCAATTGAGATTCTCAATACCTAGCCCTTTGTAATACCTTGTAATTTTGTTGCCTTATTTACTGATAAAGGAATCGAGATATTAAATTCTTAAATTGTGAGCTCTTCCATTCATGTCTAAGATCCTTTAGTGCTACGTAGATGCAAAAAGTAAATATGCTCAGTGTTATCAAGGCACAGTAAGGTGTGCGCCTCAAGGCGAGGCGCGTGCAGCAAGGCGGCACGCATTGAGTGCCTTTAGCGCCTTTGGTGCAAGGCGTAGGGTGGCTGAGCCGCGTGCCTTGGTGCATTTTGGGTTTTGGTCTTCAAGTTTTGGCTTTTTTTTTTGTTTGTGATTTTGGTTTATTTCGGGTTTTTTTTTCAGTTTGTTTTCAGTTTTTCAGTTTTTTTATTTCAATTCTTTTTGGTTTGAATAAAAGAGCCCAACTCTTCTTAGAGCCCGACTCTTTCGTTTTGTTACTCAACATTGTTTATGGGTTCTTATTTATCAGTTGTCACTTATGAGTATTGTATGCATTTAACTTATGAATATAATGTTGGCATGTTGCATAATAACTTGTGAATTATTATTCTCACTTAAATTGTTCATTTGATGGCTACTAGTTATGACTTATGAGTTATAAGTATTGTATGTCTTTATTGTGTTGATTTAATTGAATAGTTGTTATATATATATTTTTTTCATGAAATATATATTTTTTTATGAATTTTAATTTTTTTTACAATTATTATTATTTTTTTAAAGAAAAAAATATTTTTTGCGCTTTACATACTAAGGTGTGCGCCTTATTTGCGCCTTAGGCTCCAGCAACACCTTGCGCCTCAAGCACACCTCGTCGCCTTGACAACACTGAATATGCTGAGCAACGATGTTGGATTGTTTATCAAAGTAAAGTCCTATTCTTAAATTCTCTTTTCCTTCCTATGTCAACATGAGTATATCTGAAGTTTACAAGCTTGCAACCCACCCGTTCTCTTCTCTAATAAAAGCTGGAAGTGAACTTGTCAATCCATTTTTTTAATTTTTTTTTTATTTTGATATTTCATGCAACATCTGTTTTTTATTGACTTACAAAAGGGTTATGATAGGGTACCACAAGATATGATTTGGTGGACTTCTAAGGAGGAAAGTGGTGCATCAATGTTATATTGATTGAAGACATGTATGAGGGAGCAATTACTAGTGTCAAAAGTAACTATGGCGACATGAATGAATTTCCAGTAACTGTGGGACTCCACCAAGGGTCAGCGCTATGCCCATATCTTTTTACTCTTGTTATTGATAAACTCACTGTTAATAGTCAAGAAGAAGTACTGTGGTGTATGTTATTTGCAGATAATATAGTGTTTAGTTGATGAGACAAGGATGGAGTTAAATACTAAATTGGAATTGTGGAAGAAAAATTTGAAAGACAAGGGCTTAAAAATAAGTCGAGCTAAAACAGAATATATGAAGTGCAATTTTAATGAAAATAATAATGATAATGAATCCCATTTTACAATTGATGGCCAAGAAGTACAACAATGTGATTGTTTTCGATTTCTTTGGTCTGTTTTATAGAAGAATTAAAAGAGATGTTATATGCAATAGGATTAGAGCGGGTTGGATGAAGTTGAGAGCGGCCTCGGAAGTGCTATGTGATCGATGCATAAGGCTCGAGGGTAAAGTTTACAAGAGAGCAATAAGACCCGTAAATCGCAAAGTTATAAAAGAGCTCAAACACATAAGATGCGTCGCAGAGATGAGGATGCTGAGGTAGATGTGCGGGAAAACTAGGAGGTATAGAGGTTGGAATGAGTGTATTAGAGTGTTGGAGTGACACCAATTGAGGGCAAGATAATGGAGAATTAGATTAAGATGGTTTGGCCATGTACAACGTAGAGCAGAGGTGGCCCCGATAAGGAGAGTGTCCCAGATTAGTGTGGAAGGTCCAAGGAGGAGGGGAAGACCTAGAATAACATTGATGGAAGTAGTTAGAAAAGACGTGGAAAATGTTTCATGGACAACAAATATAGCTCTAAATAGAAATGAATGGTGAAAGAAGGATTCATAAAGCTGACCCCAAGAGATGGGACATGGCTCGATGGTTATCGTTATATGCAAGTGACATAATAGTTTTCTGCTAATCTTTCTTCCATTATCTATTCTATCTTTCGAAGTATTTTTTGTTTTTAACAACAATTCAAGCATGATGATGATACGAGCTAGTAGAAAAAAGAATCAATTTCTTTGTTTGCTGATTATATCAAGTTTGGCTTTATCTGTTCCAACCATTCTTCTTTTTAAACATGATAAGTCTGTCATGATGATTGGTATTTGATAATATTTGGATCCTTAAGTCATTTGCCTGCCATCTAGACAAAGATGTGTAAGGACACATTCAAAATGTCAACAGGCAATACTAGCCATGATGGACCTGATCCAATTACATATTCCTACTTTCTGCTGATATTGTAACACTAGAGCAGATTTAACCATAACATGAATAACGACAATAATAGAAAAGTGAATAGTTTTATATGTTGCAAGATGTTCTAAACTTTCAAATAATGCATTGACAATAGATCTGTCAAAAGACTGAGATTTGTCCACGTTGAGTATTTTGATATTTTCAACATGAAATTATTTAAAGAATGTCCTTGCTTACATTGTTATGTTTTTTGCTGAAGTACTTTGGCCAGTTTTAATCTAGGGTTCTGATTGATATGTGGATTATCCATGATTTATATGCTTCAGGAAGGTTCTCGTCTTAAAAGCAAGGGCACGGCTAGTGATGCAACAAGGATTTCTGTGTTAACATGGAGGTCGTTGCTAATTATGTCAAGAGAATGGAAATACTTTTGGATCCGGCTTGTTTTATATATTGTTCTCACTCTCTCTGTTGGCACCATATTTTCAAACGTTGGCCATTCTTTGTCCTCTGTAATGGTGAGTTCTTTGACATGAAGATATCAACGTGAACCCTTTTCAAGGCTCATATTGCATCCTTATTACTAAAGTAAGCTATCAGCTTGGGTACTGAGCTGCGAGCATACTGCATCCTCAATATTTTTTACCTTTCTTGTTGGCAAGTCAATGCATGTTATCATGTATAAGACCACCTTCTAGGAACTTTCTATTGCAACTTTATGATCTTGTAGACAAATATATGTTATCTTGTAAAAGACCACCTTCTAGGAACTTTTCTATTGCATCCGGAGCTTGAACTTATGTCCAATTCATGCGTGCAAACAAAGATCTGAGTTGCTGAATTATGTGATCGTCTTAGGACTGTATTTCCAGTGCCGTATCTCTGTTTTCAATTTCTGAAATATTTTACATTTCAACGGATTAAACATTAATTTGATTACCCAATGTCCAGTGCATTTCTACCAACCTCATCCTTTGATCATACAAAGATATAAAATCATGCTAATCTGCTACCATCAATTTGTCACATGGTTAAATCTTTAGTCTCCTTAAGTGTACCTTCTATATAGTTGGCATAGTGGCAAGAACAGAGTCTATGCCACTCAAGGACAATATGTGATTGCAGGCATTTCAGTTTCCAAGTTTAAATGGAGTACATACACATTATTTTGAAATCTATGGCGTGACCTTTCTTCTTACTCCAGCCTCACTTCAACTGCAGATCAGAGTTGCTGCAATATTTGTCTTTGTATCATTTACCTCGTTGCTAACTATTGCTGGATTACCTGCCCATATAAAGGAAATCAAGGTAATCTAAAGACCTTCGTTTGAAAGTTTCTCGTTATCTTTCTGAAATATTTGCAGTTCTTTATTGTGTTCCATTGCTGCCGCCTTACACGTTGCCATTATTTATTTCAGCTTGCTAACCTAATCAGTTGTCTATTTGCTGTAATATAGTTGGTAGAAATGGCCTCGTTCCTGTGAGGGACGGGTTTGAATCTGGCAATGCCTTTGGGGTTTGCAGTTAAAGGATGAGTGATGTGAATGTGCACCCATTTGTGTTTCTCAATTTGTATTCTGCTCCATATCTTCCATCAAAGGAATTACATGTTTAGAACTTTAGATACCATTTTGCATTTTAAATGGGTGAGGAACTACGTCTAGGCTAAAATTTTAGGTTTGGGACGTTGCAGATTTTAAAAATAGCTGAGGGTCTTTTTCTTGTTCTGATACGAAATTGATGCAAGACGGCTACAAATCCTGCAAATTTCACTCGACTGAATTCTTGCGATGAGAACTGAGAGAGATAGGGGGGGAGGGGGGAGGGGAGAGTTTGACCACTAGGAGTCGTTATCTAGGGTTTGTTGGAGTCAACATCAACAGGGAAGGAGGAGACTCAGGAGAGAATGAATCTTATCAACAGGAAACAAACAATTTTTTCATTTACAATCTTCATTGTTCTTTTCATAATTAATAGGGATTAGGGGGCTATAAATAGCCTTACAAGACTTGGTTATCAAGTAACCATAATATAAGCATAACATACTACAATAAACAAGAGATGATAATTTCTAAATTTAAAAGATCTAAATCTAGTCAAGTTTTTGCTAAAAAAGATATTTAAAGCATCCATAATTAATAAATATGAAAATATACCATTTTCGGATTAAATAATAATTCCGGAATAAAATAGTTATTTTATTTCAAAATTATTATTTTAATCTGAATATAATTTTCAAGAATAAATCGAATGATTAATTCCAAAAACGATCGAATTTCTTCATCAAGCATTGGGATATGTGCACAATAGATCTGGTCTCGAAACATGTGCTAGTCGAATCATGTTTGATGCTTATCTATTGGTACAACATGTCTAGGAGTAGTTCACGATGGATCGAAGTAGGTATGCCCCTCAAGTTCAGACATAAATTCACTCAAACCCTTCGAAGAAATAATCTCGAAAATCCACAAAACCGAGTTTGGAAACCTTGACAAGTGGACCATAATAGACCAAAATCTATGCAATTACTTGATAAATAGTCAAACAAATAAATTATTGAGGACCAATAGATAAATACTCCTAATGTCAACTTGACTTAGAAAGGGAACCACTAAATATTTTCCTCGGATTTCCTAACTAATCCGGTGAGAATTGGAGATCCTATTTTCCAGTGCTTCTCTCCATCACTATTCTCCGGTTACTAATCTATCATAATTAATGAAGTTTGTCCAACAAAGGAAGTGACAACAAAGTAGCTGCTGAGCGTTGGAGAAGAGTGACAACATACCTGTCGGAGATGGGGCATGTGGTAGTGGAAAGGATGAAGTGGTACTAGTGTTTGCGTTGCTCTACCCGACATTCTTACTTCCACGGCAATCAAACCTGCTTACATCGGTGCTTTCTTCCATGGCCGGACTACAATGATGCATTTTTTACACTCGACATATCGATTAGCCCCGGTGACGATACATCCAATCTTTGTCAAGTCGGCCATGTGACTTTATGATTGCCTATCCATCGTTTATGGGTTTGCCCAAGATTGATTTTATTTCCTTTAAAAGGATTTTTTTTTTTGTATGGGTGAGGCGGAGGGTGGGTAGGCAATACAGAAAGCAATGTTGGTCGGATAGAGATGGCAAAGGGAAGAAGAGATTGGTCTGGCTGGCAATGAGCAGCTGGGGATGAAGTGGTGGTGGGAAGAAGAGGCTGTTGTGGTTTGGAAGGGGTAAGAAGAGTTAGGAGTTATGGAAGAAGAGGTTGTTGTGGTTTAATGTGGTGATTGTTCTGAAACGCCCATAACATACCACTCACTACCATTTCGTAGTCATGTTGAGATGTTTTTTCACATCACATAGTATGAAGCTCAGACATTGTCATTAATTCCAGGTGCCAACATGAGTGCCCTTATTAAGGACGAGGATGAGGATTAGGATGAGTGTGATCAAATCAATCAAACCTTTATATATTCTGTTCTTAAGGATTGTACCAGTGTGCATAGATGATCATTCTACCAGTATGCGTCATATATCATATATGAAGTTAATTATGATAATGTTGCCTAGTTAGCTTAGTTTAGGTCTATGATATTTAAAATAGACCAGGAAAATATCTGTCAATAGTCAGCATGAGTCATGTTCATCAACTATCAGCATGATGGATATTTAATAGATCCATATAAGATAGATTTCCCTGTGGACGCTAAAACACATTTTTAATGGGTTAAAGTATATCTTGTAATAACTAGAAAGCAAACACAGGTTGCCCAGATGCTAATGATCAGAAAAGACTTGAGTATCTTAGTGGGTCAAGCATGTGCTAGTAGACAGACATGTATCTTTCTGTGCTGTGTGCCTTGTTCTTGATGTTGGGGAGTTGAGGGGTATTCCTATCCCGTTGATTTGTAAAAACGGGATACAAATGAATTCTTTAATCCGGGAGAGCAAGCATGAAGACTGGTCAAGGAACATGAAGACCGTTGGCTTGCATATGTAAAAAAGAAGCAATCCTTGGTGCTTGTTGTGATTGGAGTCAGAATTTCAGAAAGAAATTAGGTTTAAGGGGGAGTGTTTGAATATAAACCTAATTAATATGCCCCTTAGTATTCTAGCCTTGTAGGTGACTTTTATTGTTCCTATGTGCTCATATTCCAAGATGAGTGTAGAAAGGCCCCAAATGCTTATAAATACCCATGAACAAATATCTTGAGTTTATGTTGCCCTACTTCTCGAATTCTGTAGTCCATACATATGCATTCCTTCATTTTGTTGAACGTGAGTGTGCCAAGTTCCATTCTAATTTTGACACACCTGTGTCTCATTAGCCTATACAATTGGTCCGGGCTTCTAGGAGCCTAGATGGACTCAAGTCCCCATGAGAAAGACTCCCAAAGCAGCTAGCTCTCCGGCCAGACAGAGGGTCTTCCCAAAGGGGTAGTAAGTCTGCTTTCAATTTAGCAACCTCCTGGGCTTATTTTTTTTTAAAATTTTGGGGGACCAAGATTTACATAAAATGCTCCATTCTCCTGCAGGACAGCAAGCTGGGTGGCTCATCTTTTCCTCTTCCCCCCTTCTTCTTTCATGTGTGGGTGGCATCAGTTCCTTATGGCAGCAAAACACACGTACAATGCCGAAGCCTAGACGAAACAAGCAGGACATGTTACTTGTAAACCTCGGTTCAGAGAATGTATCTGTGGACACTAACATTCACACTCGTTTGCTGCAGTTGCAGCAAAAAAATGAAAATGGATCTCATTAACTGGTAAATTAAGGGGTTATTTGCTAACAATGTTGAGTTACATCAAGTCCAGCCAATAGTTTCGGTTTACATTCAGTCCACGAAATGATTTCAGATTAATAGACAATCCATGTATAATATTTGTAGGCTTAAGGGATCATTTGCTAACCCTTTTTTTTTTCTTTCAAAACACCAAATATGCCCACGAGATTCTCTCCCATATAAATCACTGCACTTACTATTGTCACTGACTCACTGTTGCTACAGTGAGTTTGGACTGCTACGGTATTTTTGGATTGCTACAGTGATTTGGGTTAGGTTTAGGGTTAGGATTCACTATTTAGGGTATAGAATTAGGGTTAGGGTTCACTATTAGGGGTATATATGTAGAGTTAGGGTTAGGTTTAGGTTTATGGTTCACTATTTAAGGTATAGAATTAGGCTTAGCCGGTTAAGTTTAGGGTTCACTATTTAGGGTATAGAAGTAGGGTTAGGATTAGGGTTTCACAACACGGCAAAAACGTTTCGGAATTTTGAAACATTTTTTGTCGTGTTGTGAAACAAATTTAACTATATGGTAAATGAAAGGGCATATGTGTCATTTCATAAGCTGCTGGACCTATTGCAATTACATCTTTTACGGTGGATCGTTTATGATATATTGGTTGTTTCGGGAATGGGGACCAACAGTTAATAGACTGTTATTAAATGGACCTAATGCAATCTCCTAAATTAAATGGCTTTGGGGCATCCATTGTAACACAAAGTCTCAAGGACCATTCGGAATTTATGGTGATAATTAGGTTATAGAGAATGTAAATAATCCTATCAAAATATCGGAGTTGACTGTCATTTCATTTAGAAGTAAATTGAGGGTAAGAAACAGCTATTCCTCTGTTTGTTCCAGTGACTAGGTAGCAAACATTGTCACAGAGCCACTGCCAGAATACAAACAAGTTGGGAGCTGCAATATCTATTGTCCTGTTTTTCGAAGGGAAGGGTGTGTGCTTGTGTGTTAAGGTTTCATTCTGATTTAGAATGAGCTTTTTAGTTGTAGTTGGCCTAATAATGTTTATGTGGACCGATTATGACCCACAGAAAGGCCTTTGTGTTATTTATGCGTGAAGGGCGTTTCTGTCCTTTGCCTTCTTGAATAGATGCACAAGGTGATATATCAGACTAGCGGGCCTCAGCCAGATTTCATTGACCAATGCCCCTTTCCACATTTCTTCTTTACTGACCAGTATGACCCTTACTGTCTATACGTACTACATTGCTACATCCAATTTATGCAGAAATTCGTTAGAACCACAGTACATGGAGACGATTTGTTGATGAAAAAGAGGAAGAAAATGATTATATGCTTTATCTTGGTTGATTTTAGCCTAAAAGGCTTCTCTAACAATTTTAGCTTGGAAGATTGAATCCAAAATAGCTTTGGTTTTACTGAGTAGAATAATCTTATATCTCTATATATTTTTCCGTTGCTTTCCAAGAAAACTTAAAAGAAAAAAGAACTCTACGGTGCAAGAAAATCTCACCACCGTCTCATCATCATGGTCTGTACTGGAAGAATCCTTTCTAGTTTTTTTTTTTTTGCAGCTTGAACTGTCTTGATAAGGCCGATAACACGCCTTTGATTCATGTTATGCAGATATTCACTCATGAGGAATCAAATCAACACTCAGGGGCACTAGTTTTCCTACTCGGCCACCTCCTCGCCAGCATACCGTTTCTTTTCCTCATTTCGATCTCTTCAACCCTGGTGTTCTATTTCCTGGTCGGGCTCCGGAGCCAGTTCAGCTTGTTGATGTATTTTGTCTTGAATACCTTCATGTGTCTATTAGCGAACGAAGGGTTGATGATGGTCGTTGCTTACATCTGGCTAGAAACCTTCACATGCATTTTGACTCTGCTGTTCATACATGTAAGTGCAAGACTTTCAGATTTTTTTCAACTCAAAGTCTTCCACTCCTTCCACACTAAATTTTTATTTTTGAGTTTTACATAAATTACTATGAATACCCTACAACTGAAATCCTATTTTAACTTTTTGATGTTATTTTATATTGTGGAATTCCTTTTTAACTAAGTTTTGTTGGAGCGTAAATCCAGGTTATAATGATGCTTGTAGCGGGATATTTCAGGATTCATGATGATTTGCCGGAACCCATTTGGAAATACCCGATGTCCTACATTGCTTTCCACACCTATGCGATCCAGGCTAGCGCGCACTCTCTCTCTCTCTCTCTCTCTCTCTCTCTCTCTCTCTCTCTCTCTCTCTCTCTCTCTCTCTCTCTCTCTCTTCTTGTAGTTCATTTACCAGGTATTTATGTGTTCATGATGCAGGGGCTCTTGGAAAACGAGTACATCGGAACCTCATTCGCGGTTGGGCAGGTAAGGGCCATTTCCGGTGTACAGGCTGTCCGAGGCGCCTACAACATATCGGTTTCCAGAAATGCAAAGTGGGACAATCTACTCGTGCTGTTCGTAATGGCGGCTGGATACCAAATTCTCTTGTTTGCGTTGCTTCGGTTTCGTGCGTGGAAAAACATCGCCACGTGTAGATCTTGGTGGTCTAGAATGTACACAAGGAAGGCCAGGTGACATGTATGTATGTTGAATACCAAAACAAAAAAGAAAAAAAAAAACTGTTTATGTCTCACTTCAGTGTTAGCAGTTTCCGGGCATGACAACCTTTTCTTAGATGTCTTGATAATAGCAAGTTTGGTTTAAGCTTTGCTTTGTTCTTAGGGCTATTTTTGCTAATTCGTCCCCAACTAATAGGCTAATTACCAAAACCTTCACCGCTTTTGTAATTGCAGAAACCTCCCTTATATAGATATGTGCATCACTGCATGTGTGTACATATTGCACTGATTGGGATGACGACTCATGTAATCCGACAAAGCAAAAAGATTTAGTGATGACTGTTCAATGCACATGCATGATCCAGAACCGAACCTAACTGATCGGTCTTTCTGATTTTTAGAACCGAACCAAATATTTAAAAAACCCGATCCAAACTGAATCAATTAGGCCGGTTTGGTTCGATTAATCAGGTCAAACCGAACCAACAAACACCCCTAGTGGTTGTCTCACGAATGTGAGTACCATGTATTATTAACATATATTTGGGCTTTAGGGTAAGGGTTTGGTGTCCCTATAAAGTGGGCACCACTATACGCAGCCGCCACACTTAATAACACTTCCGCAAAGGAAAAAAGTATGTGTTTTTCATGAACAAATTTATAGGAACTGATTCTTATGGAATTTTTATGGGTACAACTTATGCTGTCTAATTAAAACATTTTGATGAGAAAACTCTGTCGAAAAAAAAAATTTATTGCAGAAAAAAGTACATGACATAAAGACATTCTTCTAGATGTCTCCATCTGCATCTGCAAGATACTCTCCCTCGCTTTTACTCTTACTTTCTGTTACATATCTGGCTTACATCAACTTCAAAAGAAAATACTTCCTTCTAATACATGAGAAACTACTTCCCATCCCATTATTATTATTAATTTTTTTTACATTCATATGCCTTGCTGATAAAGCTTTCTTATGCCAATCTAGTGCACCGTCTTCTGGAATGTAAACTTTGGAAGCAACTTGGTAAAAATATCTGTCAAGTTCTCAGCTAACTTCACTTACTTTATAATAATCTCTTTCTTCTCTTGGAGGTTATGGATGTAGAAGAACTCTAGAGAGAGATACTTAGTTCTGTCGCCTTTAATGAATCCACCTTGGATTTGTGTTATGCAAGCTGCATTATCTTCGTATATTACTATAAACTCATCTGTAACTACTAGGAGTTGACAGCTACCTCTGATATGCTAAATTAATAATCGCAGTTATAAGCATTCTCTGCATGTTTCATGAAATGCTAATATCTCTGAATGATTAGATGATATTACCACGAGTGTTTGCTTTGTGGATCTCCATGAAATAGCTACATTATTATTAAGAAACACATAACCTGATTATAATATACCCTTATGGGAATCAGATAGGCAATCAGAGTTTGCATATCCAACCATATTAGTTTATTTGTATGATTAATACAAATCAAGATTAATGGTACTTTTAAGATATTTAAATATGTGTTTTATATCATTCCAATGCCTATGTGTAAGTGCATAGTTGTATCTCGCATGTAGATTAATGGATTCAGAAGTGGATCTAAATCATGAATCATGAAGTTTATGATCCGATCAATTAATTCAGAAGTGAAATGTAACATTTGTATTAGATTATTATCGATCAAAAGAAGATATTTGTTGAATATATATTATTATCTATATTATTATAAGTGTTAATGTTTGATAATGTATGTTTTTGTCCTTACTTGCTTCAATTCAAGATTCTTTGAATCAACGCTTCAGTCAAGACAATAATCTAAATTCTTAAATGATTTAGGAGAAAGAAAAGATTGAAAAATTTCAAAATTTTAATTGAAATGAGATTAACTCTTGGTGGCCCTTGACGCATCTTAGCATTCGTAGGAATGGTAGTTATATTTTAAGTTTGCTTATATTAGTGAAGATTTACTTAGTAAATGTTAGATCATTACTTATGTTTAGCTGAAACACAATTGAGATTTGAAAATAGTAAAGAAATGTTGTGTGTGAATATTTTTTTTATTGGAGTAGTTAAGTATATTTTGAACTTGATTTTATTTTTCTATATTAAAGGTCATTCAAGTCAACTTGTATGCACATATTAGAAGTTATTGATGTTTCTTCTGTCTCATATGATGTTAGAAAAGAACATTCGGATAATCATTAAAAATTTATGAATCTTTATGTAATCTTATTCTTAATTTAGTTTTTGCTTGTATTTAATGATTCTTCTACAATGCTTGTATGATTTTAGATACCCTTCTCAACTTTGAGTACCTTTGACTCATTGATAGAAGTATTGGGGGATAATTTTCGCTTGCTTGTGCATTCGTCCTACAAGACAAAGGAAACATAAGAATGGCTGGCTCCCTTAGGAGCGTAGACCCTCCGACGCTCAAGTCAGTGAATGTTTTAACAAGGGAGAGCTGTAGTAGTTGGAAATGGCCAGGGCTGAGTTTCGAACATGTCCTTTGAAGCCGGGGATCGTACCTTTATAGACTTTTTGCAGACTGCCAGAGTTTGACACGTGTCGGCTTCTTCTCGCACCTTCTACGCCCCCATGTGTTAGTCCACATGGGTATTTAATGGCCTTTGTCATTTAGCCTGCCAGGCGGTGGTAAGGGGGGACTCACCGGTCTTGTCTTTGCTAGGTGGAGATTCTGGAACGCTATAGTCTGGGAGGTCCAAGACCGACTTTGGCCGGTTTTCGTGGCCCGTAGTCATCCACGTAGCTCCATGGGGGTGGTGACATCTGCCGGCTCGATACCGACTTACTGTGGGCGACCTCTATGGGAAAGTGGACGGACTCCTTAGTCGTTGCTCCGCCTACTTCTTTCTATTGTTAATAGGCGAACTCTTCGACTATTGCTTGATCAGGTGAGCTCCTGAACGAGCTGTGGGTGTTGCGCTTTCTGAGGGGTTCTTTGAATTCCATCAGGGGTGACCAATTCTACATGAGTTCTGATTGCGGCGGCCAGGGCGAGCTCCTGGGCGGGCTGCGAGCGCCAGCCATGGGCGACCTCTTCCGTGCGCAAGCCGATCGCGTACGGTCAGGGTTAGCCTCGGGCGAGCTGCGAGCACCAGCCACGGGTGATCTCTTCCGTGCGCGAGTCGATCGCATATGGTCAGGGTTAGTCTCGGGCGGGCTATGGGCGCCAACCACGGGCGACCTCTTTTGCGTGCGATTTGGTCGCATGCGGTCGGGGTGAGCCCCGAGCGAGCCGTGAGCACCAGCCGCGGGCGACCTCTTCCGTGTGTGAGCTGGTTGCATGCGGTCGGGTAAGCCTCGGGCAGGCTATGGGCGCCAGCCACGGGCGGCCTCTTTCACGTGCGATTTGATCGCGATGGTTAGGGCAAGCTATCTGGAAGTGTTCTTTGAATTCCAAGACCTATCCTGGTCACAAAGCTACTTGCCCAGAATTGCGGTTGACATTGAGTCTTGAGCCCTTTGGAGGGGTGGTTCCTGCTTCAAGAGAATCACCCCTCCAGAGGGCTCGAGACTCAAGGTCAACCACGATTCTGGGCGAGTAGCTTTGTGACTAGGATAGGTCTTGGAATTCAAAGAACACTTCCAGATAGCTTGCCCTGACCGCTGTGATCAAATCGCACACGGAAGAGGCCACCTGTGGTTGGCGCCCATAGCCCGCCCGAGGCTTATCCCGACCGCATGTGACCAGCTCGCACGTTGAAGAGGTCACCTGCGGCTGGTGCTCACGGATCGCCCGGGGCTCACCTCGACCGCATGCGACCAGATTGCCCACAGAAGAGGCCGCTCGTGGCTGGCGCCCATAGCCCACCCGAGGCTTACCCCAACCGCATGCGACCAGTTCGCACGCGGAAGAGGTCGCCCGTGGCTGGTGCTCGCAGCTCGCCTGAGGCTAACCCTGACCATACGCGATCGGCTCGCGCACGAAAGAGGTCGCCCGGGGCTAGTGCTAGCAGCTCGCATGAGGCTAACCCTGACTGTACGCGATCGGCTCGCGCACGGAAGAGGTCGCTCGTGGCTGGCGCTCGCAGCCCGCCCTAACCGTCGCAATCAGAACTCATGCGGGATAGGTCGCCCCTGGCAGAATTCAAAGAACCCCTCAGAAGGCGCAACACCCACAACTTGTTCAGGAGCTCGCCCGATCAGGCAACAGTCAAAGAGTTCGCTTATTAACAATAGGAAGAAGTAGACGGAGCAACGACCAAGGAGTCCATCTACTTTCCCACAAAGGTCACCCACAGTAAGGCGGTATCGAGCCGACAGATGTCACCACCCCCATGGAGCTACGTGGACGACTGCGGGTCACGGAAACCGGCCAAAGTAGGTCTAGGACCTCCCAGACTAGAGCCTTCCAGAATTTTCACCTGGCAAAGACAAGACCGGTGAGTCCCCCCTCGCCACTGCCTGACAGGCTAAATGACAAAGGCCATTAAAGACCCATGTGGGCTAATACATGGGGGCGTAGAAGGTGCGGGAAGAAGTCGCCACGTGTCAAACTCTGGCAGTTTGCAAAAAGTCTATAATTGTATGATCCTGGGCTCCAAAAGACAAGTTCAAAACTCAGAAACCCGAGTTCTTTGCCCATCTATTTTATGTCATCTATCATATTTCCCAAGTCCTTATGCAAAAAGCTAGAAGCAATTCAACGAGACTTTTTGTGGGGCCACGTTCGAGGATCACGACATCTTTACCTCAAGGCATGGAGCACTTTTCACAGACCTCTAGATGAGGGAGGACTCGGCATTCGCAATATTGAAGCAGTCAATATTTCGTTACTTGCAAAACTTGGATGGCGCCTATTGAAGAACCCAAATGCTCTATGGGCAAAACTCATTCTATCTAAATATGAGAAAACCCTCCCATTCCGAGGTCTGAACCCCTCCCACAATACTTCCCTCATTTGGCGCAGTATCAGACAATCCATAGACATCTTAGCCAAGGGAGCATTGTGGCTTATTCATAATGGATCCCAAGTCCTAGCCCTACAAGACCGATGGATCCCAAACCTTCAATCCCCCCCGATACCTAAAGTCCCAATTCTGAACCCTGCTATCAAAGTCACCCAATTCATTAACCCCTCCTCTAAAACCTGGAACACACACCTACTTCACCAAGTCTTTGATGAACACACAGTTCATTCCATCTGTCAAATTATCCTTCCAATCCATTCAGTAGATGGGGTAGACAAACTTATTTGGCAACCCACCCTGAGTGGTAATTTCAACAGCAAATCGGCATACAGCATCGCTAAAACAATTCACTTTCCGAACTCCACTGATCAAGGGTCATCCCAACACTCTACTTTATGGAAGAAATTGTGGTCCTACAAGAGCGTTATACCCCGTATTAAATTCTTCATTTGGCGACTCCTGGCCGACATCATACCAACTTCAGACATTATGGCCAAACGCAATCCGAGCATTGATTCCACATGCATTCTTTGCAGGAATGCTGAAGAATCCTACACTTACGTTTTCTTTACATGTTCTTATGCTTCTTCGGTTTGGTTTGGATCCCCGGGAACCATTGATTCAAGAACTTTCCCCACTCCCATCAAAGATTGGCTTATTAGTTCTATGGACAATAACATACATAGTCGGGGATTTGAAGTTTGTGCCACAACCCTCTGGTTCATTTGGAAAGCACGATGTACAAAATTGTTTGAGAGTAAGCTCATTTCCCTGATTAAAACTATCAAGCTCATCACAAGTATGCTCCAGGCAATGGATCAGGCTTTTTCGTCAATTGATTCGGTCGCACTCAACACATCGAAGAAGGGATTGTCATGGATGCCACCCCACCAAGACCATTTACAGTTCAACGTAGATGCTGCAATTGGAAAAAATTCAGCAACAACTTCCTTCATTCTCCAAGATCACAAAGGAAACTTGATCACTGCTGCTACTTCATCCATTCCCACGCTGGATCCTCTACTCGCTGAAGCCTTAGCAATGAAAGCAGCAATATCAGAAGCAACCAAATACTCAGGAAAGTCTCTCATCCTTGAAGGAGATGCTAAAGTCATATTTGATTTGCTCCTCCGGTCGGACTTATCGATACTATGGTACATTCACTCAACAATCCTGGATTGTAAAGCACTATTGAATCAGCTTCCTCAAGCTACGATTCGTCATTGCCCGAGAGATTCTAATTCGGTAGCGCATAACTTGGCTAGATTTGTGATTTATAACTCAGCTTTCTGTATTTGGGACAATCTTTCTGTACCCACTTGTGTCAGACAGGCTTTATCCCGTGATGCTATGAATATATAATCCGAGCCTCGCAGCTCCTTTCCAAAAAAAAAAAAAACTCAGAAACCCTGGCCATTTCCAACTACTACAGCTCTCCCTTGTTAAAACCTTCACTGACTTGAGCGTCGGAGGGTCTGCACTCCTAAGGGAACCAGCCGTTCTCACGTTTCCTTTGTCTTGCAGGACAAACGCATGAGCCAGCGAAAATTATCCCCCAACACTTCTATCAATGAGTCAAAGGTACTCAAAGTTGAGAAGGGTATCTAAAATCATACAAGCATTATAGAAGAATCATTAAATACAAGCTAAAACTAAATTAAGAATAAGATTACATAGCGATTCATAAATTTTTAATGATTATCCGAATGTTTTTTTTCTAACATCATACAAGACAGAAGAAACATCAATAATTTCTAATATGTGCATACAAGTTGACTTGAATGACTTTGAATATAGAAAAATAAAATCAAGTTCAAAATAGACTTAATTACTCCAATAAAAAAAATATTCCACACAACATTTCTTTGTTATTTTCAAATCTCAATTGTATTTCAGTTAAACATAAGTAATGATCTAACATTTACTAAGTAAATATTCACTAACATAAGCAAACTTCAAATATAACTATCATTCTTACAAATGCTAAGATACATCAAAGGCCACCAAGAGTTAATCTCATATTAATTAAAAATTAATTTTTTTTAAATCTTTTCTTTCTGCTAAATCATTGTAGAATTTAGATTATTGGCTTGACTGAAGTGTTGATTCAAAGACTCTTGAATTGAAGCAAGTAAGGATAAAGACATACATTATCAAACATTAACACTTATAATAATATAGATAATAATATATATTCAACAATTACTTTCTTTTGATCGATAATAATCTAATACAAATGTTATATTTCACTTCTGAATTTATTGATCAGATCATAAACTTCATGATTCGGATCTATATTCATACAAGACTTGTCTACAATACTCGTGATCAGATTTTCAAGTGAATGTCAGTCTCTTGTTTCATCCAAAGTTATATCTACAAAAGAAATAAAGTAACTAATCAACTTATATAAAATTTTATAGTCAAGAAAAATAATAATTAGGATACTTACCAGTTTAGATTATTGAATTCGTAAAGTTCCATAATTTTATGACAGCTTATGTTTCGTTATTTTAAAAAACATATTAGATGATCTGGGATTTACACAATACTTTTTCTCTGCGTGAATATGCTTGAGTGTTTTAATAATCCTCTGATCACAAGAAAAAGAAATCGATTTTATAATGTGATAAATTATAGGAAAAATCGATGCTAGATCCAAAAAATATAACGTGCATAACATTTACTTCCATTTTAAGTTCCTATTTACAGTTAGGGCTATTAATGGGCTCAAGCCAGCCCGAAGCCAACTAGGTCGGGCCCAATTTGGGCCTAGTTTGGACAGAGTTAGCTTGGACTTTGGGCCGGGTTGGGCTTGAACATTCTGGTTCGATTGTGTTTTGGGCCGAGTATGGACAACCACTAACCAAACCCGAAGCCCAAATCGAAGCCCGAAATATTATATTTTTATTTTTTATATACAATGAATAGATAATTTAAAAATGCTCACGTTACAAATATCAATGCCTCGGACATTAGGAGCATTATTTCGCATATATCCTTTTAATGTATATCGTAATCAATGCTATTTCTACTTTTATTGCGTGATAAAGAGAAAGAAAAAAGATTTATGCATATAGCATGTTAGAAAAATAGGCTTATCTTAACCGTTCTGGATGACATGGTGTTTTTAAATAACATAAATACCCATGGTATCCTCCTATATTAAATAACAATGCATAATATATATGGGCACGTTTTTTTTAAGGGAATAGTGGCACAGTAAAATCACTGTTGCAACCCGTGGGCTTGTCATGAATGCTAAAAAGATATTTCTACAGTAAAATCATTCTAGCAAAGTACTCAATATTATACAAATAATACTAAATTGAATTCAGTATTAATTTGTATATTTGAGTACAATGCACGGGTTGCTACAGTGATTTTATTGTAGCTGCTACAATGATTTCATTGTAGCTGTTACAGTGAAATTCATTGTACCGGTTAAAAAAGCTTCCCTACAGTGAATCACTGTAGCAAAGCACTCAATTTTATTCAAATAATATCAAGTTGAATTGAGTATTATTGCGACTAAAATTGAGTACTATGGCTACAGTGATTTCACTGTAGCAAAGTATTTTTAGCAGCCACGACAAAATGACTATAGCAGCTATAGTCATTTCACTGTAGCAAAGATACTCAAATATATGCAAATAATACTCAATTGAATGAGTACTATTGCTATCAAATTGAGTACTTTGCTACAGTAATTTCACTGTAGCAGTATGTTTTTAACAGCCACGGTGAAATCACTATAGCTGCTACAATGTTATTACTATTGCTATAGAATAGATTACTATTGCTACAATGATTTCACTATAGCAATGTGTTTTTTAGCAGCTATGACGGAATTAATATAGTTGTTACACTGATTTCACTATAGCTGCTATAGTGAAATCACAGTAGCAACTATATTGGTCCCATACTAGGTCTTGAAACTGTATTTTTTGTAGGGATCGGGTGAAGTTATATAGACAATGACAGTTTGGTAAATTTGGCAACTTAATTATAGTAATGGTATTTTTTTATTAACCAAAAAAGTCGTTGCAATTAATATGCTCAAATATGGACCTAGACTTAGAGGAAAAGGTTGTTAGGACCTATCCTAAAATAAAATCCTTAAAAATGAGTATTTACAATCCACCCCTAAATTATATAATTGGATGAAAAAGTATGGAACTTAAAAGATACTCACTTAATGATATATCTGGTGTTGGAACTTAAGTACTTAATGTCACTTGTGTTTATAGAAGTAAAATAATCATACGATGTATGAAGTATATAAAGATAACTTTCTAACAACCCGTCAAACGATTCAAAAGCTTATACACAAAATTGTGTATTGGGATACAATCTTATGCTTTAGACATTCAAAGTATGTTTGGGTCCCATTCCAAGAGTTTGTAAAAGAAGATAATTTTTTTTTGATTCAACTATTTTACAAAGTCATACAAGGACATCCACATATGCGCTTAGGTAAGATTATTGTTGCATTGTCTTCAAGAAAGATAAATTTCAGTCAAAAATTATCTAAAACCTCCAAATTGAATGCGTCAATAAAATTACCAAACCGCTACACAAAATTAAAAAGATAATAAATAATTTTTTATATTATACAATATATATGGTATAATCAAAAAGAATTTAATAAATAAGAAATAGGATCATACCAATACTATATTCTAAATTACTGTTAACATTCTCACGATATAATAACAATAAGAAAAATATTTGAATAGTTGCAATTACTCAAAAAAAAACTTGAACATATGATAATTTTGGTATTTAGAAAAGTAAATAAAAGAAATTATGATAACTAATTGAATACTCGATTCAAAACATTTCAAAAAATAAAAATATAAATTAGATAAATTATAAAATAAACCTAAAAGATTCAAAGAAGGACAAAACAATACTTCCAGCATTTAAAACTATAGAATATATTAATAGAATTCTATTACGACTAATTTTATATAATTAATTTAGTGAGATGTAAAATTAATCGCTTTAGTAATGGGATTGAATGGTGTCATTTATCACAAATTATATAAACAAAGCAAGCCGACAACAACATAAAATCAATTAGATTAACATCATCCAAATCTTATCCCATCGAGTTGGGGTTGACCATGTAGAAGATTGATATAAAATTTTTAATTGGCTATCAAACTAATGTCAACGTTGTAAGATGAACCTATAAAGCCACTTGACAAGTAGAAAGAGTTACATAATTAATTACATAGTTTATGCTCATGCAACTTGTGAGCAACCTTCCAAGTTTCCCTTAGACTATGAAAGACACTAGATAAAAAAGAAAAATGATGAGATTTTTTGTTTAAAAAATTGCATTTATCTTTTAGTTAAATATTTCAAATGAAACAAATTTCTCAAATATAGTCAATTAAATACAATCACAAATATAAATGAATATATAAGTGAAAAGAATTATATTTGTTATTCATCTAGATATCTTTCAAAAGAAACAAGCAAGGACTAAAATACAGATGCCTAGCATACTTTAATCCATGCTCCAGTATATGTTGAGGTCTGATGGAAATATTCAATGATTTACAACAAATACCAATGAACCTAATATGATTATACTTTGATATAGTCAAAATAATTTATGGGTGCCACATTGTGACAAAGATTTGGATGTGAAATACTGCATATTTCCAAAATCTACAAACTGCAACGAATGACAATAATAAAACAGCTTTAATAAGAACTAAAAAGATGTAAGAAACGACAACATTGCCATATACATCCGGCCCCGATCAGCCATATAAATTCGACCAATGTACTTGTATATGGCAGTATATAAACAGTTTAATTAAAGGACTATGGATGAACCTATGCAAGATCCATGAATCTATTAGATCCATGGTTGAGCCTTCAAAGCTATTCAAATGATGGCAGAATGAATGAACCAATGCAAGAACAATTCCAGCTGAGATCAAAAGTAGGTTGAGAGAATGAATGTTTAGCTATTCAAGTTGGGA
>OX393550.1:35582320-35749820 GCA_947650365.1 Chamaelirium japonicum | reverse complement strand
ACCCGCCAGAAAAGGAAAACAACTAAATGTTATTCCCTTCATCAATGGATGAATAAAATCCGGGTAATTATGAGAGAGATACAAAAGGGATTTAAAATTAAAAAGTTCCCATATCTCTCTCCCCACCTCTTTGCCTATAAATAGAGGGGGTGGGGGAAGGAAAAAATGGTCGAAGATTGAAGACAAAGCGTGGGAGCTCTGCAAACGAGGAGACGCTTCTTCACCGACCCAAGGCTTCACGAGGCACAGTCAAGCCTGTCCCGAGGGATCGGCTTACTGAAAGTCCTCATCAACGTGAAGACCCTTGCACACGAAGATCATCCCTTCGACTCCGTGCACGAAGAAGAAAGCTCGGAGAAGAAGAACCCTTCGACTCCGAAGACGCCAGAAGCAAAGGCCGGAGAAGAAGAGGAGCGGCACTACCCCGTCGTCTCCAACAAGCTTCGACTCCGATCAAGCCCAAAAGCCCGGAGAAGAAGAGGAGCGGCACTACCCCGTCGTCTCCAACAAGCTTCGACTCCGATCAAGCCCAAAAGCCCGGAGAAGAAGAGGAGCGGCACTACCCCGTCGTCTCCAACAAGCTTCGACTCCGATCAAGCCCAAAAGCCCGGAGAAGAAGAGGAGCGGCACTACCCCGTCGTCTCCAACAAATCCTCGATCCCGATCAAGCCCCAAAGCCCGGAGGAGAGAAGCGAAGCGTCATCACCCCAGCGTCTTCGATAAACGCCTGCTCCATCCACGAAGAAGAAAGCCTGGAGCAGATCGTCTGAAGCGTCGCTACCCTCGTCGTCTTCATCAACAAAAGCCGACGCCACAACCGTCGCACGGAGATCGGTGCTACCCCCACTAACTTCGAAAGCATTCTTCGACTCCGATCACGCCAAAGAAGCCCGGAGAAGAAGAGAAGTCCAGTCGACACGCAAATCGTCGAAGCACTGAAGAAGTAGCCCACGTCGTTCGAAGAAGAAGATCGAGTTGACGCTCAAGCTAAAGCCAACGCAAGAAGCCAAAGTAAAGCCCCAGTAAAGCCCGCGCCAAAGCAACGCAAGTGCCAAAGCCAAGCGACTACGCCGGCCACGAGCAAAAGCACCGCACGTTCTAGCCGATACGACGCGAAGTCCGGAAGAACGAAAGCATCGCAAGTCTCTCCCAGCTACGTCCAAGTGCAAGCGCCGAAGCAAAGCAAAAGCCAGAGCCACGCCGGAGCCAAGCCAAAGCCAAAAAGCCAAATCCAAAGCCGACGCCAAAATCTCGATCGACGCCGCGAACCGACGATCAAAGACACCGAGGTCAAGCAAGGAACGAGGAAGACACGAAGACCGAGGAACGAAGCCGAAAACCCCCTAGCCGAGAAAGCGCGAAGCACGGAAGGGACAAAGCAACGGTGGACATTCCTTAGCCTCTCCAAAACCCTCTCCCTGTAAAACCCCTGTCTTGGGCAGCCCCTTCAGAGCTCTCGCACGAACACCACGTGGAGACGCGGATCAAAGGGATCCCCCAGAAGATCTTTCCCACAATCCCCTGATCAAAACTCGCCGCAACCCGGACTCGCTACACCCGAGCAACCCGGGTCCCGGCCACAATTGTAATCTCGTGTGATTCGCAATAAAGACGACCCGCGCTTTTTTCCGCGTCCACACACACCAAACACACCCGGCCTGAAGGCACTACTGGCCGACACCGGCACGTATGGAAAATTAGTACGACTGTGGACAAAGTTGTGTGCTGTTGCATGGCTACTACTATTGACTCGAGATCTCGTTAAGGCCCAATCAAGCCCAATTACCCACCTCGCCTCTCGGGCTAACCTGAGATTCCGTTTAGCTCCAATGAACGTTTGGTATTTCTTAACCGGTCGGTCCCTTCATCGGGCCGTCCCCCGCCCGTCCTAAACCCTTCTCCTCCCTCTGCGCGGGGCACCACCGGCCGGGCCTCCCTCTCTGCCTCCAAACCCCCGCCAAAAATGTTCACGGTATGCAGACGAATCCACCCATCTAGTGTTTCTCCTCCCTCGAGGATCCGAACCCTCGCCCTCCAGTCCCCTTCTCCCATCGACCCGCCGCACCGCCGCACCTTCGACGGCGTCATCCGCTCCCACCTGAGCTCCGGCGACATCGACGCTGCCGTCGCCCTCCTCCGCCGCTCCGCCGAAGCGTCACCTGATCCCCCTCCCACCTCCTCCCTCAACCTCGTCTTCTCCTCCCTATCCAGATCCCACCGATTCGACGCCGCCATCTCCCTCTACCACTCCCTCCGCCAGTCCGGCATCGTCATGGATCTCGTCACCCTCAACATCCTCATCCACTGTTATTGCCAGGCGCGCCGCACGGACCTCGCCCGCCAGGTGTTCGACGAAATCAGGGCCCGGGGCTATGCAGCCGATACCATCTCCTTCAATACCCTGATCAAAGGCTACTGTATCGATAACCAGGTCTCCGACGCTTTCGCAGTTCTTGACCAGATGAAACAGAAAGGGCCAAGCCCGAATGGTTACACCTACTCAATGCTCATCGGTCTTGTGTCGCGTGGCTGCTCGAATTCAGAGCTGGGTCTTGGTATTATCCGAGAGATGTTGGGTTTTGGATTGGAACCAAGCATGGTTAACTGTAATTGTGTTTTGGCGGCCCTGTGCAAGGAGGTTAATATCAAAGCGGCGAGAGCACTTTACGGGAGGATGAACAAATCGGGAATTGGGGTGGACATTGTCGCCTACACTTGTTTCATCGATGTGTTGTGTCGGAGGAGAATGCTAGCGGAAGCAAAAAGTCTTTTTTGTGAGATGACAGAGAAGGGTGTTGCCCCAAATGTCGTGACTTGCAACACCCTGATGCACGGGCTTCGTGTGAATAGGCAATTGGAAGATGCCATGAGAATGGTAGACGCCATGGTAATTCATGGTCCCAGCCCAAACATTGTCACATATACGACTGTCATTGGGGGGCTTTGTGATGAAGGGAAGCTAGAGGAGGCATTAAAACTTTCAGATACAATGGCCGATCAGGGATTTGTTCCTGATCGATCAATGTATAGTACTCTGCTTGGTGGGTTGTGTAAAGGAGGGAGAATGGAAGATGCAATCAAACTGTTCCGTGTAATGGAGACTTGCGGATTTAATGATATCGTTGCGTACAATGTTTTGCTCAGTGGGTTCTGCAAAATGGGTGATATGGAGGAGGCCAACAAGCTTTTTCAGGATATCTTGAAAATTGGATTCAAGCCCGATGTGATTATGTACACTTCCTTGATCTATGGGTTCTGCAAGATTGGGAAAATTGAGGCTGCACAGGAGCTCGTAAGTGATATGGATAGTATGGGTGTTAAACCCGATGTGATCACCTATTCCACGCTGATGGAGGGATTTTGTGAAGTTGGAAATTTACAGGCCGCACAAGGGCTAGTGTGTGATATGGAAAGGCAAGGGATTCAGCCGAATTCAGTTATTTATACTACATTGATTTGTGGTTTGTGCAAGGGAGGAGATCTTGATCGAGCGACACATTTTGTAGAGGAGATGATCCATAAAGGCCAACAGATTAATGTCAACACTTTGCATCATATGGCTAGGAGTGAGATGGAACCTGATGGTGCAATTTATTCGGCTATCCTCCGTTGTTATTGCAGGAATAGGCGGCTGCAGGAAGCCAAAGATATCTTAAGAAGTATGACAGAGAGAGGTCTCCCAACCAATATAGTAGCTCGCAATGCTTGCTTGGAGGGGTTCTGCATCAAAGGTGAGATTGTGGAAGCTCTTAGTGTGCTGCGTGAAATTGTTGCAGATGACATTGCTCCATCTATGCTGATGGTTTCACTCTTTTTAGAGTATATTTGTAGGTTTGACCATCTTGACAGGTTCTTAGATTTGCTCCCAATCACATTCGAAGGACAATGAAACGATGGATGTTACGACAGGAAGCAGATACTTTACTATCGGAACCTCGTGTGGCTGCTAGCAAACTGAAAAGCAGTAACCGGTTGCGTGGATTCTCACAGTCAAATTTGTCTCTCTTTTTAGAGTTTCCGGCATACGCCCTTGCTACAAAGTGTAAATGGTCAAAAGAACTGATCATCGAGCCTGCAAGAAGCATATCTTGAGAGGCTTGAAGGGGTATTTGAGCCGTTCGAGTTCGAGTTGGATCTGGATTCGACAATGATGCTCTTATTGATACATGAGATCATGAAGTTAAAATGATAATGTCACTATAGTTTATCTATGTACATATTATCATCTGTTATTTCTGTGGTGCAATAGGTATATCATGTTGGGTCGGTTGGGTGGCTATTTTGAATGAAGCAAAGGCTAGAGCTCTTGTTAAGTTTTTATAATTTGCATTTCCTTTAGGCTCTTTCATATATCTTTAGAGGCAGCAGCTTATCAAGTGCTACGCATCTGTTGCGATGGCTAAAATCGTGTTGTTATGATGCAATTGTAGTGGTGCTTAATGGGTGCTCCAGCGTTTGATTTGCCGGTGATACCAGTGATCTAGCATCATCATTATACCATAAAATTTCTCGCTGGGACCCTACTCCATGTCTTTTGAATCGCAGTGGACCCCGTGTCTGTATGGTACGCAGGATGTGCTGAAAAATTTCCCTACCCAAGTTTTTTACCCCTTTTCATCACGTCATTATGTGGATAGTTGTACCTATGCAGTCGAAGGCTCCAAGCATTTTTTTTCTACTCGATTCATTTGCTGCACTCTTACTGCCCAGTAGTCGACCGCCAGGTTACCCATTAAAAAGGGCATATGAGAAAGATTGTGAGTGTTTGTTATTATTTAATGCATGAAAGAAATAAAAAAATAATTAAATATTATAGAAAGGGGAGGAAAAAAAATGCAGATGGAGTGATCAGATGGCTATCTTTATCTTTTGTTTCTCACCCATTCATCAAACGACCCATATTATCTCAGCTTATTTATCCTCATTTTATAGAGATTGTGGGAGAGGATTTTGTGTCGTCGTATGTGACCCTCCTCCAACAATCGATTGAAGGTTTTACCCTTTGGAATGTGTCGCGCTTCGAAGCGTTGAGCTGTGACTTGCTAGGCTGTCACACGAGCACTGTGGAATAGAGACAGAGTTAACACTAGATGTGATGATGAAGTTCGGCCAAAGCCTACGTCTCCGTGCGGTAAGACGCAACCTTTGAATCCACTATCACTAAATGAAGTACAACTACTCTCGACAGGCCGAGGAGTGCTTCTTACAAGATGACAGAGGGTGGAGAGGGAATCTGAAAACCAGAAAGCTTAGGGAGCTCTAGAAAACAGAAAGTGAGATTATGGTTTGGATTTCAGGATGTGGAATGATTTACAGGGTTTGCTATTTATAAAAGCTTAGTTTATCTGGGGAATATTTCAGGAATATTCTTAGGAATATCCGGGGTTTGGTAAATACCCGGGGGGATTTACCAGACCCTAGATAGTGCAAGTGGGCCCTAGGCAGGGCTGCGGGTCCCATCGTTGGACTCGTGGACCCCAGGTAGGGCTGCGGATCCCAATGTTGGACTCGTGGGCCCAAACAGGGCTGTGGGTCCCACCGTTGGGCGTTAGCCAAATTTTGCACCCACAGTTACCCCCTCCCAGCTAGATATGTGTTAACCTAGCTGGCTGAGATTTTTTGGCATTAGTGCATGTGTCCTTACGTGACAACGAGAGCACATGCCACGCCAATGATTCGGAGTACTCAGCGTAGCGCCCTTGTATCGATTGGACTTAGGCGAAGCACCGTTTCAGTCGAACCTAAGTATCGGGACACATAGCTTTGTACCGTTGCAGGTTAGTCGGCTGTGTCGCAACACGAACCGAACTAACTGTGGCGAGGCACTAGTGCATTTGTCCTTGCGTGACCATGGGAGCATGTGCAATACTAATGATTCAGAGTACTCGGCGTAGCGCCCTTGTATCGGTTGGACTTAGACGAAGTGTCATTTCAGTCGAACCTACGTATCGGGACTCATAGCTTTGTACAGTTACAGGTTAGTCAGCCGTGTCGTAACGCGAACCGAACTAACTGTGGCGAGGCACTAATGCATGTGTCCTTATGTGACAACATGAGCATGTGCGACGCCAATGATTCGGAGTACTCAGCGTAGCACCCTTGTATCGGTTGGACTTAAGCGAAGTGTCGTTTCAGTCGAACCTACATATCGGGACACGTAGCTTTGTACCGTTGCAGGTTAGTTGGTCATGTCGCAACTCGAAACGAACTAACTGTGGCGTTGAGTAGAAGTTGAGATAGAATTTGATAGTCTTCGATAGAACTTGAAGCAACGATCAATTCATTGATAACTTGGAAGATGTTACATCATGGATTTCAGATGAGGGACCCTTCTGAGTTGATAGTCGGTGGTTTTTTACTCTGATCGGTCGACAGGGTGCTTCCCTTTGGTGTTCGTGGTCTTCTGAGGCTCTGCGGGTCTATCGTTTGCCCACTTCGGCCTCTTGGAGGTTCCATCTTTCTCAGTCTGAGCATTGCGAGCTTGAGCTATTGGTCTCGTTGGTGCCTTATAAGAAAGACGCTTCTCGAGGTCACATTTCTTGCGAGTGACTTGATCGTCCTCTACCTCGATCTCCTTTTGAATTCGATCAAATAGCACTCCAAGGGAGGCAGGAGGATTGCGGATGAGGTCATTGTAGATGTGGAGGTCAACACGTAGGGCATTCTGGAATGCGAGCATGATGGCTTCATCGTCAAGGTGATGTCCAAAGAGCGCAACATGCTCGTTCCGGAACCTCCGAGAGAACTTTCAGAGGGTTTCATTCGATCCCATTTTGAGCCGGTAAAGGGAGTCCAACTTTTTCTCCGGCTTGAGGTTCAGCCGATAGTGTTGAACGAAGAGGTTTACCAGATCCCTGAATTGACTTACGGATGCCGTAGGAAGGTTGTGATACCAGTCCAGCGATATGTCATCTATGTTGCCAACGAAGGTGCGACATAGAACCTGGTTTTTGTATTCGTGCGGCGTCAATGCTTGTTTGAAGGCGAGGACGTGCAGTGTCGGATCTCTTGTTAAACAGTTGAACTTGGGGAGAACGGGGGCTTTCCAGCTTCGAGGAAAATGAGCTCGGAGAATGTGCTGATGAAGTGGCCCTTTTGAGGCATGATTGTTCCGACGATCATCTCGTTGGTCGGAGAGACGTCTCGAAGGAAGAGAGGGCGTCAGAGTCCATCTTGTCATTCGATGCCCGGCTGGGGCTCGATCGCCATTGTAATATTGCCGAATTTTGGAGCGGTGTCAATTATTCTGAACATCTCTCATGGTGCAAGTATCGGAGGATGACTCGAAGCCGAGAGACTCGGGATGGCGAGCAGACTCATTGAGACGCTCCCAGACAGTCGGTCTGGGAGGAACAGGCGAGGGTCCTCTTGAGAGGGATTCAAGAGAACGTCGAGGGATGTCGACGGTGGATTGTCTAGAAGGAGCGAAAGATTGGTCGACCGACCGACGGATGTTTGCTCCGTCGTTGATGCCGGCGGTTGACCGCGGAGGGTTGATTCTTGTATTGATGGTGATTTGTCCGAGAGTCTCTATCAAGCATAAGACCAGCGTTTTGCTTCATGAGAGTGAGGAGCTGGAAGTCCTCTACTGTGATCTGGTACGTCGCTTGAGCATCAGTACTGGGAGAGATGTGTGCTTTCCCCAAGCGCTGAGGAGTTAGGTCGGCGAGTTGAGGCGACTGTCGAGGTTGAGCCTGGGCGACGCGATCAACTGACAGGCAACTCTTTGAATTAACAGCGAGTTACTGTTCCGAGTGTTGGATCATCGCGAACCGATGACTCATTGAGCGAGTTGTTGGATGTTGAGTGTCTGGGTGCATGCTGCTTTCCTCCGGCTGGTCCATCGGTGTCTTCGTCATTTAAGTGTAACGATGAAGACAGACAGATTGCTCGGGCAACCGGTAGCAGCTACCGAAGGAGTTGGGAAGCTTAGAAGTTGTAAGTTGATAGGGTCGTGATCCCACAGACGGCGTCAAACTGTGGGGGAGGATTTCATGCCGTTGTACGTGACCCTACTCCAACAGTCGATTGAAGGTTTTACCCTTCGGAATGTGGTGGGCTTCGAAACGCTGAGCTGTGACTTGCTAGGCTATTACACGAGTATTGTGGAATAGAGAGAGAGAGTTGACAGTAGATGTGGTGACGAAGTTCGGCCGAAGCCTACGTCTCCGTGCGGTAAGACGCAACCTTTGAGTCCACTATCTCTCAATGAAGTAGAGCTACTCTCGACAGGCCGAGGAGCGCTTCTTACAAGATGACAGAGTGTGGAGAGGAAATCTGAAAACCAGAAAGCTCTGGAAGCTCTGGAAAACAGAAAGTAGGATTATGGTTTGGATTTTGGGATCTGGAATCATTTATAGAGTTTGCTATTTATAAGGGCTTAGTTTACCTGAGGAATATTTCAGGAATATTCCTATGAATATCTGGGGTTTGGTAAATACCCGAGGGGATTTACAAGACCCTAGATAGTACAAGTGGACCCTAGACAGGGCTGCGGGTCCCATCGTCGTACTTGTGGGCTTCAGGTAGGGCTACGAGTCCCACCGTTGGACTCGTGGACCCAAGCAGGGCTATGGTCCCACCGTTGGATGTTAGCCAAATTTTGTACCCACGGAGACCGTCCCCCTTTATTACATAGATGCCTCATACTTTTTGAGATTTAGGTGGTGGAAAATGTCTCTCTCATGGATTTGGGTAAACCAATAAATTGTCTACGGTCTATTATTTCACGCTTATCCAACATTTTATTGTTGAGTTTTTAACAAATCTACCCCTACAATCCTCTCTATTTACATATAAACACCTATAAATTGCTATTTATATATAAAACCCTAAAATCATCAAACCTTTACAAATCGACCCCTGTAATTAGTTGGTTACAAAATAACAGAATTCCCCTAGCATATATGATAACCAATTTATCCTCATTTTTAGTTACTTAAATTGATTCATCTTTATCGAATATTGACTTAACCCATAACACCAACATGCTCTTGGCCTGGTGGTACTTCCTTTCTCCCATGTTAGGGAGGTACCATGTTCGACTCCCGATATGAACACTGTGGAGCGAACTTTCCCTCAAAGCCGTTGTGCTTTGTTTGCATGTGTGAATCCAAGTTGTTGATGTCATGCTCACTGGATTATGAAAATAAAAAATAGCAGTTGCTGACTGCCTCCCCTTGTTTCGATCTCCGGACTTCATTGAGCCCTTGCTCTAACACCTTGTCCTCTTGACTACCTGGCCGGTCCAGCAAAATATAAAAAGACTAAACCCATAACAAACATGGACCTAACATGAATCTAAGTTGGGCCTAATCCAAACTATTCACTTTGGAGTAGTAATTACTGGATTTAGGCAGAAAGTTAAGGGTAAATTGGAAAATGTTCACTGGTTTCGGATGTCAGCTAACTGCAGGGGTCAACATTTATAGATTGAATGAAATGAGAAGTTTATTTGTAAATGTTAATCTAGAGGGTTTATATGTAAATTGAGAAGATTGCTGGGTCAATTTGTTAAAATCCCTAAAAATTATTGTTATTATGGGTTCATTTTATTCTTGTATTGTTATACACGTCAAGTGATACCATTGTGGTTTTATAACATCAAACTTAATGATCACTGAATCTTTCACCTTCAGCTTCACATACAAATGTTGAAAGTTCTTGATAACTTACCTTCATAGTAACTATACAATCCCCCATCTCCCATGGGACTGAATTGTTGTGACGCAATCAGATTTGATGAGCAGAACTCTCGTCCGTCCATTCAGCCAATGTGTTTGCATGATATGTTGATGACCCCTCGCAGCAATCTTCAAATGTATTGCACTTTCTAATGCTAAGTGGATGAAGCTTGTTTACATCACACATGGGGAATACACACTAACGGGAAAAAGTGAGCGCAGCAGCTTAAATCTGAAGGTGTGCATCACTCCACAAACAGATTCTATGGGATGGGCACTGATCGAATTGGCCTCTGAGCCCCACGATCAGGTGGAAGGCAGCATCTGGGGCAACCGCTTTGCAATCTCCTGTAGAGTGAAAAAAAGATGCCAGTATTATGCGAGTTGATAATCGTAAACCGATTGCAACAGCTACAATACAAATTATATGATGAAGATATCACATTTGGGAACTTGCAATTATGTCATGGAAATTGTGATTCAGATGAACAAATATAGTTCAACTTAACATTGATTGGATTCTATTACAACAGAACTTTGTGATCACTGTTAGTGAAGCTGGTTTATATTATATTACTATAACCATCGAGCAATGGCGAGGTCGGATTTACAATCGGACAAATCGGACTTACTATCAGAGGATCCGCGCTGAATGCAGATCAGTCAATGTCTGCAACAGACCGATTGATTTATGCATGACATCCCCTAGGAGCAGACTGATAGGACACTAATGGAGCGATCCGAGCAAGCCTTGAAGAAAAAAGTCTGTTTTTCTACCGATCGGACATGGGAGTTGAACCGATCTGATTGTACGTTTTTCACAGTCCTGAATCCTGATTGTATACGGATTGAACTCTTTTGATATTTTGACATGGATGATTTAGGGTTTCTATTGGCTATTTATATAGACGATGTTTTGACATGGATTGAACTCTCTGACCATTTTAGACCATTGCTTTGAGAGTTGGATCTCACCTCCTTTGTGAAGAGAGACTAGGGTTTCCAAATTTTTATGCTATTCACATAGCAAGACCTAGAACCTGATACTACCACTCCCCCTTTCATCAAGGTTGATCGGCAATATGGTTAAGTTCCTACTTCGGGAAGGAAGGCCGAGGTCGTGTGTCAACTTTGAGGCTAGGCTTATGTTGGTTACTGAAGCCTTCCCATGAGGAGAAGATGAACGTATTGTGTCCACTTCGTGGAACAATTTCATATTTAAGCCAAAGGAGTCGGTTTCATGGATTTGAAGTTAGAGGCCTAGAGGTAACAATCAACGTACAACAACAATAATAAGAGTTCCACTTGGTTATTGAAGTAAAAAAGTCAACAAGTTCCAAAGCTTCTAAGGTCATCAAATGGTAGAAGAAGCTTTATCGATCGTCTATTGTAACTGTTATTTTTTCTTACCATGTTTGATGACCCCAGAAGTTTTTGAATTTGTTGAAAATTGGTGAGGATGATCATCTTACCCTAGACAACACACCCACCAAATTCCAACAAATTCCAAAATTTATAGGATGGCGTTTTCGATCGTAGCTCACTCTCTTCCTATAGCTCATAGCTTACTGTAACACTCTTTATATATATATATATATATATATATATATATATATATATATATATATATATATATATATATATATATATATATATATATATATATATATATATATATATATATATATATAGTACGGCACGCGGTAAGTGCGGCATCGCATCGCTGCCGTCTGATGCACTGTTGCGTGCATGCGATGCACGCAGCGCGTGCATCAGACGGCTGTGGTGCGGTGCCGCACTTACCGCATGCCGCAGCATAGCATGCCCCTATATATATATATATATATATATATATATATATATATATATATATATAGAGAGAGAGAGAGAGAGAGAGAGAGAGAGGATACGGGATATGAGTTGCCACCCTATTTTCGCCGAAATTGGTTTGCGGCTCATTTCCCACCTAGATGGGTTTTTTTTTTAATTGTTTCTTGTGGATCATATATCTATGGTTAGATGATTATCCTTGCAAAAAATCATCAAATTTGACAATCTCTAGGGGGGTCAAAAAAGCATTTCCTATTAACGAGTGAAATAGACAGTTATGAACCGTCTACATATTTGATCCCCCTAAAGGTTTTCAAATTTGATGATTTTTTATGAGGATGATCATCTAACCATAGATAGATGATCCACAAAAAAAATTCAAAAAACAGAAAATCCTCTAGGTCGAAAAGGAGCACTGGTCAATTTCGGTGGAAATAGGTTGGCAGCTCATATCGTTTCCTCTCTCTCTCTCTCTCTCTCTCTCTCTCTCTCTCTCTCTATATATATATATATATATATATATATATATGGGACTTAGTGAGAGGTCCCTTACCAAGAGATCAGTTAAGGGGAAGGACCCCCAAAGAGATGGTGTTGCACCAGGTCCCTTCGAACTTGGGAACCACCCCCCCCCCCCCCCTCGTCGTAGCCGGACCTAACCGAACCCCCCTCCCCCTCCAGCCGAACCTAATCTACAGGCCATGGGATGAACCCTAGACCTAACCGAATCCCCGCCGCCGCCGGAGGTCGAGCTCACCGGGGTCGGGAGGTGGAGCTGCCGGGGTCGGGAGGTCGTCGGGGTCGGGAGGTGGAGCTGCCAGGGTCGCGAGGTCGCCGGGATCGGGAGAGAGGGGAGAAGAAAGGGGAGGAACCTTAGGCTAAATCATAGTTGTCAAGGCGCAGTGAGGCGCGTGCCTCAGGCGCGCCTCAAGGCGATTCAGCCATATGCGCCTCAGGCCCTTCCTGGTGAGGCGAGCACAGCAAGGCGTGGCTCAGGCGCGCCTTTCAGCGCCTCATGAACCAGGCGCAGGGCGGACAAGGCGCGCGCCTTACTGTGTTTGGTTTTTTTTCCGGTTTTTTTTCAGTTTTTTTTTTACCAGTTTGTTGAAGAAGAAGAAGCACCTTTTGGAGATGTGGATGACCATGCCAATCAAGATGATGTGGAGGGTTTATTTGATGATGATGAGTGATTGGGTGGTTTTATGATTTATGTCCTTTGTTTTTTTTTGTGAGCGTGTCCTCTGTTTTTTAGTACTTATACTTCTTGATCTATTTAAATGGTTTAACTGTTTAAGAATTAAGACAATGTTAACTTATCATGGTTCATGGATGATTTTTTTACTCATTGGCTATGAGTTCTCACTTATCAATTATCACTTATGAGTAATGTATCCCTTCATTTTATGAATATGATGTTGGCATGATGCCTATAATAAATTGTTCATTTGATGACCACACTAGTTATGACTTATGAGTTAGTGTATACCTTGTGGCTTGCATTGATTTAGTTGAATAATGGTCATATTTCTTTTTTTTCATAAAATATATATTTTTTATGAATTTTAGAATTTTTTGATAATTATTATTAATTTTAAAGCAAATTATATATTTTTGCGCCTTACACACTAAGACGTGCGCTTATTTGCGCCTTGCGCCTCAGGCTCTAGCGGCCCCTTGCGCCTCAGGCGCGCCTCATCGCCTTGACAACACTGGGCTAAACTGATATCTTGTATATCCTTAGGCTAAAATGATCTCTTTGTCAAGGACCTTACACACATTAGCCCATATATATATATATATATATATATATATATATATATATATATATATATATATATATAGAGAGAGAGAGAGAGAGAGAGAGAAAGAGAGAGGGAGGGAGGGAGGGCTGTTACGGTGCGTGTGACGCACGCAACGGTGCATCGAACGACTGCGATGCGACATCGCACACACCACATGCCACATTTTATCATATATATATAAACTAAGTATGTCTGCATGCATGTGTGTCATGTATAGAGGGCGAGATCTATTGGAGTATATGCCCTTGGGTTAGTCTAGGGCAAGCCTCATTATGGTGTATACATGTACAAACTATTGAACGTATTTGAGTATACATGGATGACATTTATAGTGGGTGGGAAGTATAGGATTATAAGTCCCTGGGTTTGTCTATGATGTAGCTTCAGAGAGAGAGAGAGAGAGAGAGAGAGAGAGAGAGAGAGAGAGAGAGAGAGAGAGAGAGAGAGAGGGGGGGATCGTCCTCTATAGTATATCTACATATGAGAAGTACATGGTTGCTATATATACTTAATAGTTTTTTTTTTTTGAAAGGTTATATATACTTACTAGTTACTTGTTGAGTCCTATATAGAGGGTGAGATGTATAGACTAGTACACCCTGGGTTAGTATGGTGTAGCCTCATTGTGCTGTCTTATAGCTGTATATATGTGCTCCATCCACTAATAAGATTAGGGTCTCATATTTCCTTATCATCTTCAGATGATATAGAATAGCGCACAGCCTATCTCCATCCTTCGTTCCTCTTTCTCCATTTCTTGCTCGCAAGTGGCATCTTCATATGTGTGAATATTGAGTACATGTAACCAAGGTACAAAATCTCGACATATTTCGCGAAATATCGCGAAATATTTCGGTTTTCTCAAACCTTGGCACGAAATTCGTATTGTGATATCGAAGGAAATAGGAATCACGATAATATCGCGATATTTCGTGCGATATATTTGTTGCCATGAAATATCGCGATATTTCGTGGATATTTCGGGACATTTCGGAAAATTTCGAGACATTTCGGGATTTTCACACTGAAATGTTGGGACTAACTGGTTATGAAAGGGGACTGGGGGTTTCGGTTTCAGCAGCTTATTTACATATAATAACATTTAAGTAAATGTTACTTTAAGTTATTATATGTAAATAAACAAATACCCCCCCATTTGATTTCAATAAAAATATCAAAAAAATCAAAAACCAAGTGAATCAAAAAGTAGGTTTTCAGTTTTAGTAGGAGAAAACAGTTTTTTCGGTTTTTCATAAAATTTGTATGTTGAGAAAAGTGGTTAAATCAACTCATTTTTAGCTCAAAAAATTCCACAAGATGTAGAACTACAAGTACATCTAGAAAACCATGGTCCGTCAAAGAAAATTTTGAATGTATAAAAACTTTTCTTTATAAAAACTCATTTTTTCAGACTTAGTAAAAAAACAGTGTTTTGCATTTCAGCATAATTTTTGCACGATTTCAAACTTGCACAACTTTCTTGTTTTAAGTTCACTTTCAAAATCGTTTGAAGCATTAATTTAACAATCAACTAATCTTTATTTTAGAAATATTTTTCTCCACAAAAAAGATTAAAAAATATTTTAAAAACATAGATCAAAACAGGACCAAACAAGACTGCACAAGACTCACAGACTCAAATACTAAATACATGCTTTGTGATGCTCTACACCCGTAGATAGGGTATAAATATTATCTGAGTGTTCTAAAACGTGTATCTATACTTAGTTTATGACTATCCAGAGTTTCATTCAAAAATTCCATTAAAAAATCAATATTTCCACCATTTCCATCAAATCACAATATTTCCACACTGTCGAAATATTTCCACGAAATATTTCCATTTTCCAGGAGGTCGAAATATTGACCGAAATGGAAATTTCGAACCTTGCATGTAACTAAAATTAAGACATAACGCGTTTGAGTCTCTTTTGTTATACTCTCAATAAATGTTTTGTATTCTACACATTCTGCTTGCTTTTTTCTTTTCTTACCACATCTTCTTTTCGTGCTTCCTTCTTTTACACAATATATGCCAATTATCCTTAATTTCCACTGAAATCGTATTAAATCAGTGTATAAATCTCAGCTGCAAGCATTCAAACCCTTCCCTACCACAGGGGCCATGCTGTAGTATAGGCTTTATCATATAATGTCTACAATGAAGGAAGTTCTAAAAATATATTTATTCAATATACTCTAGTTAAGCAAATTATTCATGAAATGGTCCGAAAGTAAAATTTTCATAGCTAGCAAGCATAGTTTCAACGTAAATACATACCTCAAAGAGTTGGTTGATGTTGTTGGCTGTCTTTGCTGAGGTCTCAATAAAGAACATACCATTCTTCTCTGCATAATCTATCGCATCCTTCAAAAACAGAAATTCATATTGTCAGATTCTTTAGCGCCAACTATTTAATGTCCAAACTAGGAATATTCCTGGATTACAACTAATAATTCCTATGCAGTTGCTTTAAGATCTGGACACATACTTGCGACGATACACTCCGATTTTCATGCAGATCTGCCTTGTTACCCACCAAAGCCATGACAATATCAGGACTGCCATGTTTCTGAAGTTCCTGTTAAATCAAAGCATCACCAAATGTTGATCTCGCCCATCATTATAATCATAGGAAAAGAAAAAGGCACTCGAAAATTACTATAAGAGAAATTGATATTACAGTTATAAAGTGATAATAAAATTGAAATATAAATAAGCCAATTTAGTGCCCGAAATTCACCACTATAAATATTTTAAGCACAAATTCTCGACCAAAAAATTAATAAATCTGGCAAAAGAATTACCTCCATGACAGTACTGATCTTGCAGAATTGGAGTACTGAGAACATAGTGTGGAATGCATATTGATGCAGAGAAAATTTTTATGGATAATGAATATAAATTTAGCCAGGATGATGTCCAGGTGGTGACCGCCATTAAAACCCTCATGATTTGCCGGGAATCAACCTCTTGTCGAGAGATGGTTGACACTTGGAGTGGGTGAATGATATGTGGTGTGTATGTGGTGATATAAATTCGCTTCGTATTTTTGTGAGAACAATTTATATATCTAAGCACATTACGGGATACAAAAACTGTTCGAGAAAGAAGACAGCACCATACACTGATTTTGTTTCACTAATTTTCAGAAAGAAAATCTCTAGAACAGCAGAAATCAGTTCTTCAACAGACTTCATAAAGTCTGTACAAGGCTACCGAAACTCCTATCAGGTTGCAAATGGAAAAGAAACCAAACAAGGGAGACTTCAGTTCATTGATGTCACTTTGAGACATCACACAGCCATCCATCTCCTTTTATTTTTTCTTAGGGATGAAGAAAAACCACTGAAAAATTTCGGCACAAACTAGAGGTCCATTGAAGCATCAAATATGGACCAAGTTACAAACGTTTACTCTCAATCATACATATATTGACTCTCTGAGAGGGATAAAACTCAATATAATTTAAATAACTTACGCTAACAGCAGGGACAATATATCAGCCCGATTGATGAATTGTCTATGGCCGGACATATCTTCCTTTTAGGGCGTGGTGCAACCGGGTAGTTCTTTCAATTCTATTGTGTTACACTCATTCCCAAGCTGGTTTCCAATGAAAGGTCTATGCACTGTAGATGGCATCTTCCTAGTGAGATGGTGCCTCGCACAATCTGATCACATTGAGTGCAATTTCGGTAACTTGTTATTGTCAAAATGCAACAGCCAATGTTTTAAAAAGCGGCCCAGGCGGCTGTCTAGGCGCCAAGCGGCCCCCCACCGCCTCGCCTAGGCCCTAGGCGCTCCAGAAAAGCGGCCCAGCTCCCAAGCGGAGCTAGGCGGGGCAAGGCGGCCGCCTAGGCGGTCTAGGCGGGCTCAGGCGAGCTGAGGCTGGCCAGACAGGACAGGCAGACAAGGCAGGCTGAGGCTGGCCAGACGGACCATGTTTGCTTTTGTTCTTGTGAATCACTCAATCTTGAGTTATGGTTATATACTTGTTCTTTAAAATAATAGTTTGGGATAATCTTAAACTTATATTAATTTTTAAACATATATATATTATATAATATCAAAATAATAATTAAAATAATTTTTTTAAAAAAAGCAAAACGGCCAGGCGCTAGGTGGTCCCTCACCGCCCGACTAGCGCCTAGCGCTTTTTAGAACCTTGGCAACAGCCACCAAAGAGAATATATTCTCAATGGCATAAGTACCCTATCAAATATAATGGGTTCAAAATATTCTCTTCAATCAAAGCGGAGTGTGATTGACGACAAGTCTTTCATGATCATACATCCTATCATCGAATTCAACTTCTTACAAAATTTGAAGTGGTGCACCTGCATACTGGTGGAGATGAGATTGGAGTCTTTATCCTTCATCTTGCATGTAAAATTGAGTTCATTGGTGGGGATCTAAGGTGATCCAGTGTTCCTGCATCATAATTTGTCCTTAATAGTATCGGAAAACTGATGTGCTTTTTCAACATCTAGATCCAACAAATGCTCTGTTATCCATATATTGGCCTTAGACCAGCCTTATATCACACTGCTAAGACAACAATCCCCATGTCCCTATTCAACGAATAAGTTTACTAAATAACTTCCATATAGTAATCCTTTGAGTAGTCATCTACTCCGGCTAATAATTGGAGATATAAGGATTAGACATATTCAAGTAAGAACCTAGACATCAGTTACTTCATCTCCACCATTAAGAGGCAACAACATCTATGGACTCCCCAGATATGAAAGGTTCCTTTAAAATTTGAATTGAAACATATCGAGTTGACCTGTGAGTTGTTACTAGTAGTTAAAATTTTCTTGATAGTATCCAATCCACAAATTGGGCAGTGGATAAGAGTGCAGCGAGCTTGTGCAACATGCCAACATCTAATAGTCCAAACATAACAAATTTATTCCCTCATATACCCGCTAAGTTCAAGTTCTAAGTATTGTTACCCACCGTGCAGAAACGTATGCATTTGATTAAACAGGGAGCAGGTGCAGGACACGTGCACGAACAGATAGGTGAAGTAAATCTTCAATGACTTCGGAATCTCTGACTATTCGCTATGTGATGAAGAAGATAGATCAACCTTGCCTTTTCCAAACTGTTCTGAAGAATGCAGATCTTCCTTTTGTTCCATACAATAAAATCAATGAATTGTTGCAATTGTGATGAGCAAATTTCCACTAGATTCACTGTTTCGGAGAGATCCTTCCACATCTCACAGATATTATGCTTCATACTTCCATTTTTTTCCGTGTTGCACTTTTTGCTGCACTGAACATTGCTCACTAATGTGGAATAAGCATTCTCCAAGGAGTAAAAACAATTTAATATAGTAACACGTAGATGTAGCCCACATGAGAACCAAAGACTACTTTGGGGCATAGTTGCACAAATGGGTGATGGAAGTAAAACGAGAAGCAAAAGCAGCAACCGCCTAAGAGAAAGAAAAAAAATTTGAGGATACTACCTGTGAATATCACATCATGTGTGCACACGTGCTAAAGAAGCATCGTGAATACTAACTCATGTGTGCATATATTGAGGATAGCAGAGCATTAATAAAATAAAATTTGACACAGGTTACAATCAGCTACTACTCGGTGTAATGATTGAGATATTGATGACCTTGGTGTCATGTTGGAGGTTCTAAGCTCTCCTGGAAGTGTTTCTTGCTTAGAAAGAAATAAACGATGACTCCCCCCACCATCAGTGAAACTTGTTCAACCTCCAGGGAAGCTGATTTGATAATTCCCCCATTATTGTGGTAACTAATTTGATAATCTGGGAAATTGTTTCAGATAGGTTTCAAAATGTGTTTACCGAGAACTGTTGTTTGGACTAGTTTCCTGGCAAGTATGCTTTGATATAGAGCAGAAGAAATTGAAAGATGGAGCAAGGAAGAAAGAAAAGAAAAGAAAAAAAGTTGTTAGAAAATACCAGATAATCAAGCTTTATATCATTAGTTTTGTACAACAATTAATCAAACACAGGAATTAGAACTTTATATCATTAGCTTTGTACAACAATTAATCAAACAACGCACGAATTAGGCTCAAAGGAAACTGCAAAAACCTCCTCTCAAACCTATATATTTTATGTTTGCAAAAAAAAAAACTATATATTTTAAATCCTATTCTTGGAGGAACCCAATTTACAAAAATTTGATAACAAGACTCAAAAGTGCCGTAAGATTCACCCAAAAAGAGAAAAGAAGCGAGTCGAATGTATGGGAAACCAAAAATGAGACGTTTCAATTCATTCCACCCCTCTCATATATCCAACGACCTTTAGTCTTTTTCTCTAACCTTCTCCAACAAAGATCCACAAGATTTTCAAAATATTGTCGGGCCCATGTGTCAAGCGACCTTTCTTCTCCTACTTTTTCATGCCCATGTGGCACAACCACTTAAGAACCTTGACAGAAACTAACTAAAGGTTAAACGTAGCTTCAAATACGAACCATCTACCACTAAAAAACCAAATAATTGACGTCTTACATCATCCATACATTATTGACCCTCATATATATATATATATATATATATATATATATATATATATATATATATATATATATATATATATATATATATATATATATATATATATATATATATATATATATATATATATATATATATATATATATATATATATATATATATATAGAGAGAGAGAGAGAGAGAGAGAGAGGGGTGATAAATGCGATGTGCGGTGCGTGCCATTCGATTCAAAGCTGGCAGCCGTCGGATCGGTGGTCCCAACATATATCCTAATTCCTCGCGGATCTCCCGACCACGTGCAGCGAGGGATCGCAACTCACGTGCAGAGACCTAACAATGAATCGGAATCATCCCCTCTGGCTCCGGCAGGCACCCCGACGATGAATCGCACTCATCCCCTCCGGCTCCGATCCCCCTTTCCCTCCATCAAGCCACCCGACTAGTGAATCGCACTCGCCTCCTCCAACAAGCCATCGGTGAATCACCGGTCAGGTGGCCTGACAGAGGGGAAGGGGGATCCGTCCCAGAGGAGAACCATACGATTCACCGTTGGGGGGCCTACCGGAGGTGGCCAGCAGGTCGGGGGGACTGCCGGAGGGGACTGTCTAGGGCTTCGAATCGGGAGATCCGGGAGATCACAGAAGGAGGGCGTCGAAGGCAAAGGCTGCCGGCATTCAGAGGTGAGACTGTCGGTGTCTGAAGGCGAGGATGTCGTGCGTGGGTGTCGGAGGCATCTGCCGCGTCGTGGCCTTGTGGAGCATAGGGGTGGGATTCCTCGTTCACGCGATCCAACTGTTAATAGTTGGCAAAAACTCGTTTTCCCTCTCATCGAACGACAGCCAAAACCCCACATGTCCCGGTAGCGTAAATCTCCAAATAAGCTGAAGCCTCTCTCTCTCTCTCTCTCTCTATATATATATATATATATATATATATATATATATATATATATATATATATATATATATATATATATAGAGAGAGAGAGAGAGAGAGAAAGAGAGGGGGGATGTTACGGCGCGGCGTGTGTGCGACGCATGCAACGGGTGCATCGGACGGCTGCGGTGCGACACCACACGCCACATTTTATCATCTCTCTTTCTTATATATATATATATATATATATATATATATATATATATATATATATATATATATATATATATATATATATATATATATATATATATATATATATATATATATATATATATATATATATGGGTATGACTTTGTATACCCATGCAAAGAAGGCCTCAATGTATGCTCTTCTATTAACATACATAGAAGTTTCCGAATTTGCTAATTTTTTGTGGGTATGATCTATGTTAAGATGATCATCCTCCCAAAGAATCAGCAAGTTCTGAAACCTCTATGCATTTCAAATAAGCTTTTCAAATTAACGGTTGAAATGGACTGTAAAGCTTCTAACATTTTAATGGACCTAGATGTTTTAGAATTTATTGATTTCTGGTGAATATTCTATCTATAGCAATATGAACATCCTCACCAAAAAGCAGCAAATTCTGAAACCTCTAGGTGTATCAAAATGATAGAAGTTGTATCGTCTGTCCATTTCAACCATTAATTTGATGAGCTTATTTGAAATGATTAGAGGTTTCAGAACTTGCTGGATTTTTGTGAGAATGATCATCTTAATATAGATATCATATCCACAAAAAATTAACAAATTCGGAAACCTCTATATATGTTCATAGAGGAGCATACATTAAAGACTCCTTTGCGAGGGCATACAAAGTCATGCTCGAATGGTGAACTTGTGTTCACGATTCAAATGGTGAACTCGAATGGAGAAGTTGCCACGTGAACTCGAATGGAGAAGTTGCCAGTGTACAACCCTCTTAAATGTCTATCCCCTCTTACTTGTTTGATGTCTTTTCAGTGGACACATGGCGCAATATAAACCACGTTTCACCATTCATTTCTGAACTCAAGTTCTTATATATATATATATATATATATATATATATATATATATATATATATATATATATATCATTGTTGTCTAGGCGCGGGCCTAGGTGCACCTAGGCGCATGGAGACAGCTAGGCCCCAGTGCGCCCAAGCGCACCTCACTAAGCGACAGCCTAGGCGCGCCTAAGCGCATGCCTAGTTTTAGGTAATGATTTTTATTTTTTTTTTAAGTAAAACCCAACCACCCTCATCTTCTTTGTTTATTTTGTTGTTGTATACTTGTTTATACTATGTGTTCATTGTGTTGCATGAATTTAATTAGAATATGCTCAATTTTATGTTAGCAAGTGTTAGTATTCAATTTGTTCCTTTTGTTTACTTGTTTATACTATGTATGTGTCATTGTGTTGCATGCATTTGACTATAATATGTTCAATTTCATGTTAGTAAAGTGTTATATTGTTTCCTATTACATATATGCCTGCAAGTATAGACTATGCATATATACCCGTGCCTGGAGAATGCCTATGCACATAAGGCCACGCCTATGAATGTAAGGCCACGCCTAGGCGCGCCTAGGCTCCCTCCGGCCGCCTAGCCTCGCCTTGACGCCTTGACAACTATGATATATATATATATATATATATATATATATATATATATATATATATATATATATATATATAGAGAGAGAGAGAGAGAGAGAGAGAGAGAGGGGATACGGGGTATAGGTTGGCGGCCTATTTCGACGAAATGGGTAGCCGCCCATTTGACACCCCTAGGAGTCTTAGAATGTACTATTTTTTGTGAGCATATGCACCTAACCTTTGATAGAACAACTACAAAAAATCAGCACATTCTAAAACTTTTAGAAGCATCAAATGTTATATTTCAGATTAACGATTACAACGGACGTTCGATAAAACTTCTACCATTTGATGCCCATAGGAGTTTTAGAATGTGCTATTTTTTGTGGTGTTCTATCTAAGATAAGGCGCTTATGCTCACAAAAAATCAGTACATTCTAAAACTCCTAACGGCTCCAAATGGATGGTTGCCATTTCGCCGAAATAAACTGGCAGCTCATTTTCCGTTTCATATATATATATATATATATATATATATATATATATTGCCATTTCGCCGAAATAAACTGGCAGCTCATTTTCCGTTTCATATATATATATATATATATATATATATATATATATATATATATATATATATATATATATATATATATATATATATATATAGTCACAAAAATCGCCGATTTATTGAAAAAATCGCGTTTAAAACGCGACTAACAACTCTGTCGATTTTTTGCCGATTTTAACCCAAATTTAATCAAGTCACAAAAATCGCCGATTTATTCGGTGATTTTTTTAATAAAACGGATCAAGTTAGTGACTTTTTGTGACAGTGTAATTTTATTTTAAGTTGTTCTGCGGGTCTATGTTACCGCACGATTAATAATCGGCTGGCTATTGTTCTCTGAGAGTAAACAGTTCGATCCCTCTCTTCTCCAACCGCGAGGCGACACAGGGCTACAGGCTAGGGTTTTAATTCGCAGGTCTTCTCCGACCGCGAGGCGACGACAGGTCGACCTCTACTCCGACCGACGACAGGCGGTGCCCCTGCTCCAATCATCTAGGGTTTGCAACTTGCAAGTGCGGCAGTCGGCGACAATCGCATCACCTCTCCTCCTCCGGTCCCTGGTTGTACTCGCCTCACTCTTCCTCTCCGCCTCCGCCAACGGCCAAGCCCCAAATTTTCTTGTTTGAAAGAACGACGGCCGATCTCCTCGCTCGGTCGCTCCTCGTCTTCTCCGCCGGGGTAAGAGGATTCCCTCCCCTTTATCTTTCCTTTCTCCTTCTTTCCCTCATTTTCTTCCTCTAATCTTCTTCCTTTTGTGTGTATGTGTTCGCACACCCACAGCAGGCTGAAGCTGCTGACTAGAAAGCATGGACACTTCCCCAGGCCTCCCGTACCCGTGTCGGACACGTGTCGGACACCGACACTCGTCGGACACTTGCCGGACACGCACCGGACACGCATGTGCCGTGTCCTACGTGCTTCCTGGAGCCGGACACGGTCGGACACTCGTCGGACACTCCTCGGACACTCGGGACACTGCGGGTTGACGGACTGTTCGATATAGGGTCGGGTTACAAGTTGTGGTGATTCAGTTTTGGCTTCAACCTATCTAATCCTTTGAGATTATAATTTCAGAAAATCAGATAGGTTAAAGCCAAAACTGAATCGCAGCCGTTCTTTTGCATGCCATTTGGGCCTGAGTGTGATTCACTTGTCAGGATGGTTATGATGGACGGTTACGATTCAGGTTTGGCTTTAACTTATCTTATCCTCTGAGGTTTTAGATAAGTTGAAGTCAAAACTGAAACACAACCGTTATTTTCCATACCATTTAGAGTTGTCTGTGATTCACCGATCGGACTGGATGTAACTAATGATAGCGATTGAGTATGTATCAAATTTTCCTTTTAGTTGTTTTCTATGAGGTTTTTTCAGTTATTGAAATATATATGAATTGCAAACACACATAAAATATAAATTTAATAATATTAATTTATTTTGTCGTGTCCCCGCCGTACCTGTGTCCTTTTTTAGGATTTGTCGTGTCGGCGAACCCGTGTCGTGTCGTGTCGTACCCGTGTCCCCGTACCAGTGTCAGTGCTTCTTAGGCTGCTGATATCTCTTTCCTTTGCTGCTGCTCTGTGTCAGTGTGTGTAGACGAGCCTGATGATCAGCTAATCAGGCCGATCAGCAAGCAGTCCGAGCCCAACTAGGCAGCAACCCCTTGGGCCTTTGTCTCCCTCAAATTGTTTTATCCCCAATTTCAGTCATTCAGGTATGACCCGAGGCTTTGAATGCATCAATTTAATTTAGGAAGAAATCATCTCATCCCATGATTCCCATCCCGAGGCTTTGAATGCTCTGTGAGAGAATTCTTCCCATTTGAATCAAATTCTAGGCATTTGTTCTTATTGTCTTATCATATTTATGCAAAATGTAAATCACGTTCGGAATGTCTTAGTTGTTTAAATGTAGGTTAAAAACTTGACTTTTGAAGGCCCCAAACTTGCCGAATTTTTTCAAATTTTACCCTGGCCGATTAAAACCCGACCCGTTTTTTTCGCCGACTTTTACCCGTTTGTTTCCCGAACTTTCCGATTTTCACCGAACTTTCCCGAGTTTTACCCTCGCCGACTTATTGCCGAACCCGAACTTGGTGACTATGTACATATATGGGCAGGGATACTCTTACTTATGGAATTGTTACTTATGCAATTACACACCATCTTTTACCTACCCTAACGATTTCAGAATTTGATGAAACTTGGTGGGGATGCTATCTATGGCAAGTTGATCATCCTCACAAAAAATCATCAAATTCTATAACCTCCAGGGGCATCAAATGTTACAAGCTTTATCGACAGTTTATTTTAACCGTTAATTTGAATAGCATATTTGATGCCTCTAGAGGTTATAAAATTTGATGATTTTTAGTGAGGATGATCAACTTGCCATTGATAGCATCCCCACCAAATTTCATCAAATTCTAAAACCTCTAGGGTAGGTAAAAAGCGGTGTGTAATTGCATAAGATTCCATAAGTAAGAGTATATATATATATATATATATATATATACAGCAGGATAGCAAATCTGACCCTCTTCGTGGATTGTTACATGTGTTCAACACGGGCCAAACAACCAACGATCCATTGTCTCATAAGGCTACAGAGCCTCGGCATTATCTGTACCTTCTCAATAATTGGGACATTGTAATCAAAAAACAGTAGATTCACAACCATTAATTGCACTAACTACAATTAATGCTATCAGCTTTACCATTGAAATTACTTAAACTACACAGAGATAGGCATGCACAAGCAAGAAAAAAGTGTGGAACCATACAGAATATAAGAAATGTCAATCCATGCAGAATAATTAAATTAGAAATACAAATGTTTACTACCTTAACCCAATATTGTGCTTTGTTGAATGACTCCGGACTTGTTATGTCATACACAACAACTGCAACAGCTGCTCCTCGGTAATACAGAGGTGCCAATGTGGCATATCTGATAACAGTACCAAGATAATAAGCACATAAGCATCAAAGGCTCATAACTATATAGCTAGTGAGCTGCACTTTAAGAATAGAGGAACAATATCATGGACTCTGGAATTAATCTTCATTAGAATCACTGAGGCATGCAAAAAAAAAAGAAGGGCCATAAAAAAAATGTCCTCCCTAAATGTATATGTATGTGTTCATGTCCTAATAACTAACTTATCGAAATAGGTGTTTATTTGTCGATACTTGTGTGATTGCACATGAGAAGCCAGTATTCAACAAATACCTCTCCTGGCCAGCAGTATCCCATATTTCGAACTTAACTGTCGTTGAATCTTGCAAGGCTATAGTTTGTGACAAGAATGATGCACCAACAGTTACCTAAGCGCATGAAGAATCAAGGTATCAAAACTACAAATACTGGCCTAATTAAAGAATACAATCTATAAGTGAAAGAAAAAAGATACATAAGCAAAATATATTAAATCGAAAAATACTTCAACTAGCATAAATTACTCTGATGCTCCAACCTACAGATGGAAAAGATTACCTTGGATGTGGGGTCAAATTGACCACGAACGAAGCGAAGGACGATACAGCTCTTTCCAACACCTGAATCACCCAACAATACCAACTGCACACAGCAAGTTCACAAGTAGATATAGAATCAGAAAGAAACATGGATAAGCTCCTTCAATAGCATGCTAAACAACCTAGACACAGTTCAACCAAGAAATTGTTAATATCTCCTTTTGCAATTTATCAAATTGAGGCCATTAACATGTGACACATCAATTAATGTTTTCAGACAGCTGATGGCATGATTTATTTGGTTGACGTGTTTACATAAGCTATCATGAAGAAACTGTCAAACACCTGAAGGTTAGGATATGTATTGTGCATGTACATCAGTACATGGATATGAAAGACAACATGACAATACAATGACAACGAGCCAGAAACATAACTTAGGTATAATATTATTGACGATAAAGTATCTGTTTGGTATTATTGTCGAACTTAGGTCACACGCGAGTCAAGGTCTCATGACTCTCATACCATAGTAATAGATGTGTCCCCATTTCCCTTTATACGGAGAGAAGTCTGTTCCACCTTGTTGTCCAGCAACAAACAGAGGTGGAAGCATCTGTTTTAAGGAAAAATGATATATACAAGGTCTTGGGTAATATATAGGTGAGTCAAATATCAATGAAGGATAAGAAGAAGAGCGAAGAGAGAAAGAAAGAGGGAGGGAGGTAGACATAAAGGCCTACGATCTCATATATCCAGCTATGTGACTACTGGTATTATGAAAATGTAGGGCAGTCACTTATGCAGGCCAAACAACAATTACATGACCAGATAAACAATAAGCAGATAGTTATTGTTTCGTGTCTTGTTCAATAACTCAACACAAGGAAAAAGCTTACATATGCTGACAGCAGAATAATAAACATCTCACTGAGATGAATTACTAAACCCACATCAAACATTATTAAATCATAAGAACTTCAAACTGTCTGTCAAGCACAGATATTGAAGTAACCAGCTTAGAAAAACACACCACTAATTTCATACTCAAAGCTTTCGAAGACATGTCAGCTAATTGATCTCTTGACCTGGTTCAGATATTCCAACATCTTTTTTGAGCAGTATACGATGGGACTAAAACATGATTAACCGGGATTTATAACATGAAAATTGAATATATACACACACACACACACACACACACACACACACACACACACACACACACACACACACAAAATCTACCTTTCAAAAAAAAAAACGAGAAAGGGTCATGCCGAACGATTACTGAATAAGTCACAATTAAAATCTAACTTATTCAAAAATCCGAGATTTTAGAGCTGTTGAGCATGAAACAATTAAGTCCACATGCAAGAAAATTATGATTGCCAACCCAAACCAAGTTGATGCGCTCCACTTCGAAAAGCATGGGGAAGATAGAGCTTCAAAAACATGGGGTAGAAAACAACCTATTGTCAGTGCATAGGGACTTGTAATACATTTACCATGTAATCAAGAGCTAACTTGTTAATTTTACCTCTAAAAAACGAGGTAATTTGTTAATTTTAAGTCATTAAAAAATAGTTTAGACCAGACCATAATTAAAACGACTAAAGTAAGATGCCACTTAAGCAAGGGGGAAAGAAAGGGAGGTTAGCTCTAGCCATTAGGGCCGGTTATACAACTTGAAAAAAAGGGAAACTTTGTGGCTATTGTGCATCTCTCTCTCTCTCTCTCTCTCTCTCTCTCTCTCTCTCTCTCTCTCTCTCTCTCTCTCTCTCTCTCTCTCTCTCTCTCTCTCTCTCTCTCTCTCTCTCTCTCTCTCTCTCTCTCTCTCTCTCTCTCTCTCTCTCTTCATTAATATGGATAGGCAAGTGTATGAGGATCAGTTTTCTGGAGAAGATAAGTTTGCTTTGTCTTCTCTCATTTCTATTTTCGCTCAATTCTCCCATCTATCCTCATCTCCTCTCTATTTTCTCCTCTTCTTTGTTACCTAACATCTTCTTAGGTTTTTTTCTTTCTCTAATCCCGTGAATAGTAACTGCACAGGACTCATAATGGAAGGCTTTTATCGACAATTTCCATGTAGATTTTATGTTGTGACTTATGTTAAGGTCCTTTTTTTAACTACCAGGCAGATATTTATCACACCCGGTGTTAATTTTGCGAGGAAAGCTGCAATCCATGTGGAATATTATAGGTTGTTTGTTGAAAGATATCTTCTGTCAATTGCTATATAAAGCTGATTCTGTATGCTATATTCAGCATGGATAAAACATTTGTATCGGTATTCGGTACATATTTAAGGTATTGAGCATTACTTCCCATCATACTTCAATTAGCTCATATACAATGTGCTGGTTTCACCCCCTTAGATGCTTGCCTAGAACTTAAACCAAGAGCGCCCATCCCCTCTCTCCCCTTTTTGGATTTAATACAATTTTATTTAATTTCCAAAAAAAAAAAAAATCCAAGAGGCTTATGTTCCTTCTGCCAAAAAAATGTATTACTCTGCATTGGAATTTAGTGGATACATAAACTTAAGTGATTAAATTGATGAGATCTTGTAAACTTCAATGCCTTTTGAAATAAGTCATGAGTGCATTACCAATAGCATAGGGGAACTTACCATAAAATAAATAACCTTAGCTAAATTCCTCTTTAAGTTATTAGGTGTGATTATTCTTTTACTCATTGAATAATGAACTACTCTATGCCCAAGTATTGAACATAACAATGCTTCGATAATCGCAAACATAACATCGTGTGATTACTTTACATCTATGAAAATGGGTTAACATGATTGCTTCAGCTCCAAGTATTGAACATGACAATGTTTGATATCATGCAATTGCTTCGCATTCAATCAGTGAAATCATGTTTTTCTGCACTTCCATAAACTAACCACCAATTTTTGCAGTACTGCATTCAGAATCCCTGAATACATTGATTGGCCATTTCAAACTTGATACAAGCATACTTTTCTGGGAAAACATTCAAATTCAAGACTAATCCATCATTATATTCCTGGATTGTGGCTTTTGAAATGTTAAACCCAGTGCATAGACTACATCTAATTTAGTATCAGAGTAACATCGATCCCATCAGCTTACCATTTTTTTAACCTAAGTTCACATTTCTTTTCATCTGTTTCATCCATTATTTCTTTCTTTGTCACCTTCAACTTTTCATAAATCATTTGTCATGTGCACTTGAAAAGTGATAATATTGTTGGCGAGACCGATACATAAATTAAAATTTCAAGCCTATCTTCAAGTGATTAAATCTCTGGAAAGAAAGATCTGCTCGATCGATCCATTAGGAATGCTAGAAAAGAAAATAGAAATAGTTCGATAGTATACATGAAGATATCAAAGGTCTCTAATCTCAATGCATGGCTAGATGAAATATTCAAGAAAGTTGAATGAGCTGGCAGTCAAGAGCTCCCATCTGGATGGATCTGTATCGAAAGAGAGATGTTTGACTCAGTACAACAGGTTACATGATGCTGAGGAGTGAGGACATCAAACATGAAGCTAGAGAAGTTTTCCAGTATCATTCCATAGCTAGAGACTACTTTTGATTACATGTAGAGAGAATTCCAGCTATATTACTCAGACTTTAACAGTCCAAATGTATCAACAAGTTTGGACCCACCTAATAGTATCATGCGGTACTAGGTCTATCACATTATTCATGACTTGGTAGTTGTTGTTGGACAATATTAACCATATGCATATTAATATTATATTTATATATTACCAATGGTTCATAATTATACTTCATCAATGTATCAATTTTTAACTTTTTATTTTCATTTTTAATATTAAAATTTTTATAACATTTGATGTTTCATCATTTTTTTACTAGGTCGATTAAACAATCCCCCAAATTGAAACAATATGCATGTTTCTTTTAGATGTAGGTCAAACCAAAGTCAAACTTGAATTGCAATCTCAAACCTTACTACCTCCAATACCGAGAACCAAACAACAACATTGTGTTCCGATTTCTTGTAAATAGGCAATATCAACTTTTATCTTCTTTAAACTCCAACACATTGATTGCTACTTGTTTTCTGGAGAACCCAAAGCCCCGTGTTCAAAGAAATCATCATTATTGTTGCACCTCCATTCATATCCTACTTGCAAAATCATAATTTTATGAAGTAAATCTAAGCAAGTTTCATCTTATATACATTACACCAGTTTCTGTATCCCCTACCGGGCCTACCCCCACCCCGGACAACCACTTCCTACTACATAGCCACTAGATTTTTTACTGCTATACCAATAGAAAGACACCACCACCATATCTATAGTGCTCTCAAAGTTTAAATTCACTGGATAACATTGAACCCATCCATATTTAATAGGAACACGGTGAATGAAGGCACACGGTCTGCAACAGGCACACCCCAAGAAGAAAGCGGTTATGGGGGAGGGCAATGAAAAGGGGATAGGAAGTGTACTCATTCTCTCAAATAGGCCAGTGGCTGGATCTTTCAATGATCTAGATCTAGCCCAAGTCTGCTAAGGCTCGACCCAAAAAAGTCAGCTATTAACTCAAACCTAGACCTGCATGTAGGTATATTGATGTTCAATTTTAAGGTTTCGAGTAGTAGCATAGTTCTTGTCCTCAAGCTAAGACTGACAAGTTGACAAGACCGTTAACTGCCATGTCATATCAAAACCTGAAGGAGCATAGGGGACTCCAAACTAATTCTAAGAAAACCTTCCTTTCTAATAGAGAATCCCAACAACAAAAACCCTTCCCAAGGCAATCTCTTACGCTTCGTCTCCAATAAGAGTCTACACCCAAGTCTATCCCAACATATGTGAGAAGTCTTCCCAACCCTAGTCTTTTTCCTCTACTTTTTTCACCTTCTCATATCCTTTGGGTCATAGCCAAGGTTCAAAATCTCAAGAAATTTCGCGAAATATCTCGTTTTTTTGAAAACCCGCCTACGGTTTCGAGCGGAATGCAAATCACATATAAATCACGATATTTCACGAGATATCGAGCGAAATTTACAGATCGCGAAAATACTGCGAAATTTCGAGCCGACAGCTGGGGCCCGCATCACATGCTGCGCAGAGGGCGACCGACGAAACCCTCGTTGACCGCGATATCTCGCAAAATTTCGCGCGAAATTGAATGTTTCGCGAAATATCGCGAAATCTCGAGCCGACAGCTGGGGCCCACCCACGTGGGGCAGCTGAGAGCGACAGGTGATTGACGTTTTTCGGTGCGATATCTCGCGAAATATCGTGCGATATTTCGCGGTTTTTTTTCGGATTTTCACGAAATTTCGTGCGGCCTGTCTCTTTCGAGACAGCTGGGGCCCACCCACGTGGGGCGGCCGAAAGAGACTGGCCCGGGTGTCTTATCACTGCGATATTTCGCGTTTCGGTGCGAAATTTCGCGAAACAATCCGATATTTCGTGAAATTTTCACGAGATCTGTGTGAAATCCCGTTTTTAAAAATTCTATTTAAACCTGTGGGCTTTCGGGCTTGGTTTGCTGAGGGCAGACCCTCGCGAAATCTCTCTTTCATCTCCCTCTCTTCTTAGCTCTCTTTCGAACCTGGTTTTTTTATTTTATAATTTTTATCTACTCCAATCTCTCTCCCGGTCTCTCTTCTTAGCTCTCTCTCACGGCCCCGGGTCTCCCCCTCTCCCTTATTCTCTATTTGGGTGTAACCGTGTAAAGCATTGCTGCGAAGCCTGCTATTTCGGATGCAAAGTGGATGATTTCGGATGCAAAGTGGGTAATTTCGAACCTTGCAAACTGGGCATTTTTTCGGATGCAAACTGGGCATTTTTTCGAAATCATATTTATGATATATATTCATATATTAGTAGTAGAAGGTTATCAAATCGTTTACTTTAGAGCATAATAAACAGAGTGGGAACATGAAAGGCATAATGTGCATATAAAATCTCTAAACATCTGTCGGCATAATTACTATTGCATAAAGCATTTACAAAATCGAGAGAATCCCACAACTAGCAGTTCAAACGTGATGCCACGATGGTGCCAAAAAAGAGTTGAGATAGCTGCTTTCTAAGTGCACACACCACTATACCCACACGGGCCACACCCATATCCACCCAGATCCTCACACACAAACACAAGCATGCTCGATGCACCACATCCACAAGCACACACACACACACACACACACACACACACACACACACACACACACACACGAAGACACAATGATGCAAACAAACACACACATACCAGCAGAAGCATGCAAGCACACCCACCCACATGTGCACACATCCACACGCCGCAAGGCCCGCAACCTTATCTTATCTTTTCTATATTTGGTCTGTGTGCTTTCGAGGAAGATTCAACTGTGGACAAATTCAAAGCAAAGCTTGAAATTGTTCTATAATAAACAATGTAATAAAATAAACGCAGTTTCCAAAACCATTTTCCGAATTATTGGAGCATGATGAGCGGGGATGTCTTCCAATGTTCTTAGGACATTAATACTCTCCCAACGGTGAACGGGTAAATGGTGAATTTGCCCCTAGGAAACACCTAGAGAAGATAATAGCCCTTGCGTTTTCACCCACCTCTAAACCCATCAACTACTGAATCTAGAACATACATTTGATGGAAATCACATATGCTCGGAAATCATATATGTTCTTTATTTTTTTTTTTTGCATTTTGAATTGCCTAGGTAGTTTCGGATTACAACTTGTGAATCACTAACTCTCTCTTTGGTGTGTCTGTGTGAATGATTGTTATGATTTTGATGCAAAGGAGCTGATTTCGGAGTGCAAACGTACCGTGATATTTGCCTAAAAGGTGCTTGTGGTGTCGAATTGTTCTCTCTTCTAGTTTTCTCTTTCTTCTCTCCTCTCTTACTTACTATCTATTTGGGGTGTGTGCATGGATTTCAGAGTGCAAAGGAATTGATTTCAAAGTGCAAGAAGTGCAAAGGTCTGAGGATTTCGGAGTGTTCGGAGTGCAAATAAGTGTAGGTAATTTTTTTCAAATAATGTTATTTTTCTTTGACATTAGCAATTAGCAATTTGGCATATAAATTAGTAATATAGCAAAAAGTAATATACGTTAGAAATTTTGCATATAAATGAATTTCTAAAAGTAAAATTGATTCGTATAAAAATATATTATAAAATCAAAACGTAAAAAATATATTATAAAATCAAAACGTAAAATTGATTCGCATAAAAATAAAAATTGTCTAATTTGTTCGAAAACATACGGTGTGCTTGACTATTTGCTTATTTGTGTAGATGTTGGCCCTAGGGATTTTGAGCTCAATAGAACGAAGAACACCAAAAGTTGAACAAATTCCACTATTTGATCAAATCGACGTCTAGGCTAGCCCTGTCCCTTAAGAGGGTGACAGTTTCTATTCTAGGAGAGTGATTTTTAAGAGGGACCACTGTGACCCCTCCACTCACCTGGGGGCTTACCTGGTCGAATTGGTTTCATAAAACCGGATTGGAGGCTTAGGTGTACTCTTCAAACAGTTAGGAGCTGTTAAGTTGAAATAGATTGAATCAATAAATTTTTAGATTATTTGTGTACTTGATTGTTACCATGGTTGATAAAAATCGTATAAATGTTATTCATTTGCAGCGAAATGGGAAAAAAGGATATCGGGTGGGAACATGGTGTCACTGTTGGTGATGACAAGTCCAAGTCCCAATGTAATTACTGTCAGAAGATTCTTAAGGGTGGAGGCGTATTAAGATTGAAGCAACATTTAGCGGGAGGATTCTCTAATGTGGAGAAATGTGTTAAGTGTCCCATAGAGGTTAGAGAACTTATGAGGGAGACTTTGAAAGCAAGCAAGGATAAGACACTTGAGAGACGGAGGACTGAGGAGCAGTTTAGGGAGAGTCTAGCTGCCCCGATCCATATTGAAGAGGATATCTCTGACGATGATGATCCAGCATTTAACTTAGGAAGGAATATGTCTCGTGCTGAGGAGTGGGACAGGGAGCAAAGAGAGAGGTTAGAGCAGACGAGGCCAAATTTTGGTCAATCTGTACGGGAGACGGGAGGTGGTTCCGGAGCTAGTGGTACTACCAAAAGGGGGAAGGATATTAGCAGCTTGTTTCGGTCAAAGTCTACAAGGTCAGGCTCACAGTCAACTTTTGATCATTATGCTTGTAGAGGACAAGACACAAACCAACCTACAATTCCTCAGAGATAGTACATAAGGGGATTAAGAATAAGCTGCACAAGTTTATTGCACGGTTTGTACACTACGGGGGTTTGGCACCTAATGCAGTGGCCAATAATCCTTATTACCAGACAATGATTGATGAGGCTGGTAGGTGTGGACCAGGAGTGAAAGCTCCAAGTACGTACGAGTTGATGAACCCCCTACTTGACCAAGAGGATGAGGACCTCCAGGAATACATGAACTCTTTGGAAAAAAAAATGGCCACAGTACGGTGTTACCATCATGTGTGATGGCTGGACAGGTCCTACACGCATGTCATTGATAAATTTTATGGCATGCAGTGATGGTCAAACAATTTTTCTAAAATCAGTTGATGCGTCTGCATATGTGAAGGACCATTTATATTTGTATAATTTAATGAAGGAAGTAGTAGATTCTGTTGGGAAGGAGTATGTTGTACAGATTGTCACAGACAATGGCAGTGCATATATGAAAGCCGGTAAGACACTCATGGATACAGAAGGCTATAACTTATTCTGGACCCCCTGCGCTGCTCATTGTATAGACCTGATACTTAAGGACATTGGAGAGAGGAAAAGCATGGTGGAGTTGATGAAGAATGCAAGATTAATTACGAATTATATCTACAATCACTCGTTCGTGCTTGCTATGATGAGAGAGAAGTGTGGGGGGGATATTGTGAGACCAGGTCTCACTAGATTTGCAAGTAACTACGTTGCACTACAGAGCTTGCTCAATAAGAAAGATCAACTTAGGGCAATGTTTACTTCTCCCGAGTGGATACAATACCATGGACGATATGCTGCCACAAATATCGAGGACATGGTTGGGAGTTCGATATTTTCGGTTAAAGTCCGTGAAGTTGTCGCTGTCTTAGCTCCTATTTTGAAAGTACTGAGGATGGTGGATGGGGATAAGAAACCCACCATGGGGTATCTACATCGTGCTATTGATCTGATGAAAGAAGCTATAAAGAAAGCCGATCGTTATCCCGACGGGATATTGGGTATTATTGAGAAAAAATGGACAAAACAACTGGCACATCCATTACAAAAGGGTGGTAAAAATCACTTCCATTTATCAAGCCATTTATGTTTGATGAATTTACACCATTTTAACCACGTAAATTATTTAATCCCGCAGCGTTCTATCTAAATCCGATGTATCATTATTCCCAAGATCTTGGAATACGTGATGATCTTATTCAGGGGCTTCAAGAAGTGGTAGCCAAGTTGTTATCGAATCCTCAAGAGCAAGCAACCTGCCTTAGTGAGGTAAATACCTCTAATTTTATAAATGGAAATTAAGACAAAAACATAACTGTTAACTTAAATCTTCAAATACATATGCAGTTGAAGATATTTAGAGATGCGATGGGTAGCTTCGCAACACCGGCTGCAATAAGCGGGAGACTTCTTTCGCAGCCAGGTATAATATTTTAATAGTGAATATAAATTAGGGTGTAAGCGTAATTATCAGCATAATTAATTATCAACATAAATTCTTATTCATGCAGCCGAGTGGTGGGTAACTTATGGCACTTCGTCCCCTAGCCTACGCAAAGTTGTTGTTCGAGTCCTTTCACAGACTGCATCCTCATCAGGGTGTGAGCGTAATTGGAGCACATTTGGATTGATCCATAGCAAGAGAAGAAACAGGCTAGGGCATGAGAGGTTGGAAAAGCTTGTACGGGTCCATTACAACTTAAGGCTCATGATAAAGAATATGAGAGAAGGAGAGGAAAGAGATATTATGCCGATCGATCTCAGTGATATTTTTACTGATGATGAAGAGGATGATCCGCTGTATCAGTGGGTTAAGGAGTTAGGATCTCTAACCATGGATACCCCGTCAGGAAGACCGAGCACATACATTGCCTCAGAGATGGGTGTTGATATTGATGCTTTATCTACCCATGTGCGGGATGATATAGGCGAAAAGGAGACGCAAACTCCTAGCGGCGATGGCGATGACGATGACGATGACGACGACGACGACAATGATAGTCATGGTGGTAGTGGTGGTGGGGGCAGTGCTAGTCAGGGAAGGCATGACACACAAGGTGCATCGGCATCACAGAGACCGTTGAGCCCATTTACTGCAGAGGCTCATTTCGATCATGCTACTCAGGACAGTGATCATGGTGCACCGCGAGAGAAAAGGCAGAAACAGTACGAGCGTAGACGAGGTGGACCTAGGCAAACTAATAGAGGTAGCTCCACATCTACTCGTTAGAGCCATGAGGTTGATTCTTTATCGTCTCAATTTGATGCGAAGAGCACGAGCAGTGGCGGATACAATTATGGTCAAGGGCAAGCTAGTGATCCATATTATAGTCATGACCAGTCTAGTGATCCATATTATAGTCATGGCAAAGGTTTAAAATCACGGTATCGGTCGCGGTATCGGTCGGCCCTGAACCGGTATGTACCGGTACCGGCCGGTACGTACCGGTACCGGTTGAGAAAAAAAACCTTAAAAAAACACAAAAAACCAAAAAAAAAAAAATTAACCTCTCGGTACCGGTCCGTACCGGTCGGTACCGGCCTGAACCGGCCGATACGGACCGGTACGTACCTGTACCGGCCGATACGGGCCAGGTATCGGGATCGGATGCAGTACCAGTCTCGAACCGGCCAAAACCGGTACGTACCGGCCGGTACGTACCGGTATCGGCCGAGATTTAAAACCCTGGTCATGGCCAGCCATATGGATATCCTGACCAAAGCGATGATTCTTATGTCTCTCAACCTCAGAGCTATGGACTATATCCATATGGGCCATATGGATATCATCAGCCGACGACTGAAAGTGCAGTTGTATATCCCCATGCAGATGGAGGTGTCACAATCGCTGTTTATACACAGTATCCGATGATTGGATATTTGGTTGGTGTGTCGGCACCGGAGTATCAGCAGTATGTGAGAGAGTTTACAGAGTGGCATCATCGATATATGACATGGCATCATTATTGCACGGAATATCTTGCATCGATCTACCAGAGGCAAGATCCCAAAAATGATTATGAGCCGGGCCGTCGATCATTTTGGCAATAGATTTTATGTTCCTTTATATTTTGATGTATTCTTCTTTCTTATATACGTTTGGTTATTTAGTCTGTATTTTCAGTCAAGTATTTGATGCATCATTTGGATTGTTCCCGTCTTAATCTACACTTTCTTTATTCTTATAAATATTAGAAAGAGATGTATCTGTATATCATGTAAAGAAATATATGCTACTTACCTACTTAGAATTCCACAATAATAGATTGTATAGAGTTATTTAACTTTATCAATATTATTTATTCTCATTTATAGATGGCCTCCCAACCTCCCCCGCATAGGGATTCCAGTTCAAAAGACATAGGTTGGCAGCATGGGTTTCCCTTGGACGAAAAGAAGCAAAAGTCACAGTGTGCATACTGTGGCAAAAAGATCGATAGTGGAGGTGTTACACGGCTAAAGCAACACCTCGCCGGCTGCTTCCCTGATGTCGCAGAGTGCTTGAAGGCACCTCTTGAAGTCAGAGTAACCATGCGCACTCTATTGAGGAGTGGAGAATATAAAAGAGTTCAGGTTCGAACCCCTAGAACTGAAGAAGAAGAAACGGATCGAGGAGTCCAGACATACTACCACTCCATCAACCAGGGGTCGTTCACATGATGATATCGAGTACGCACCAGATATTGAGACAGAAGAGGAGAGAGCGCAATATCGACAGGCGGTCTTAGATTCAAGAAGGACCCAGCGGGAGCGTGCTGAGAGAGAATGGATGCCGACGCAATTTGTTCATGATGCCAGTGGCAGTGGACCTAGTCTGTCAGTCGGAGGCTGCAGTGGTGCATCAGGAGCGACTGATGATGATGACTTTAGTTGGACGAGCGAAGAAGAGATTACTTGGGCGAGTGAAGAAGAGTGATGTATTATTCATGATGTAAACAATATAAATATATGTAAATATATGAAGTTGATGAAGTTTATGTTTTCCAGTTTACTGGTTATCAGCCCAATATGTATAGAATACATGTTATATCAAGCTCTAAGCCCATAGATAGGGTGCAAATATCATCTGAGTGTTCTAAAGTGTGTATCTATACTTGGTTTATGACCATCCAGAGTTTCATTCAAAAATTCCATTAAAAAATCAATATTTCCACCATTTCCATCAAATCACAATATTTCCACACTGTATAAAAAAAAATATTTCCATTTTCCAAAAGATCGAAATATTGACCGAAATGAAAATTTCGAACCTTGGTCATAGCTAGATCTCGCCTATCACATTACTCCTAATTAGCCTTGTTAACTCATAGGCTTAGCTCCTCACAGGTGCAAAGGTGGGATGGGCCCAAATTTGGATTTTGGACTACACATTTAGGGGGGAAAAAATAGGTGCTAATAAGTTCTTTTAGATCTGGGCAAGGCTTGGATCCTTGTTCATGTATATGGATCCAAACCTAAACTATGCATTTACAATCCGGCCTGGCTCCAAACCCACACCCAAACTCAATAGTGGCAATATGGGTCTGAACTGGAACCACATAAGTTCGACCCTCGTTCAACAGCCCTGCTGGTGACATACATAAAAGCCATTATAAAAACCACCAAACCGGGTTATAAAAGCAGATAAATCATTTTTTGAAGAGGAGGGACATAATAGATTTTATTATAAGAACAATCAGCCACTATTTGGACATTGCATCAAAAATTCTCACCTCGGGATTGTTCAAACTTCAAACTAGCTTTCATAAAACAACCATCTGGCCATCCTTAAACGGGGACATAATATCATGTATTCTAAGTTCATAGATGCTCTAGATGGTCATACTTGCCCATAGTTTGAGAAAATTGACAACCTCTGTAGTTCTATATATCCACGAAATCAAGCTGACAACTCCTTTATATTGCACCGAAGTCCAAGGGAATTTCCATTATGCCTATATAAATGACATTAACCAGACAAACCCGTCATATATCTCCATAAGAGATCATCGCAGCATGCGAAACTACATTCAATGGGACTATAGGGCTCGTAATGTAGCTAGATCGAGCTACAAGCAAGAAGTTATCTTTATTTTATTTTATTTTTGGAAACAAGTTATCTTTATTTTATTACTTTTGTTAGTATGCATTTGTTTTTGTGGTTCCATCACTTGTCTCCGAGCAAAGATCTGACAGTCAGTTATATAGTTATAACTTTTTGCATGTTTACTAGCTCGCATTGCGAGGTTGTTGAAACTTACTCGTTTATTTCTTTTAAGTGAAATAATATGATTTTGCCATTCATGATGACATGAGGCATCGACTATGCATCCAATGGTGAAAACAAGCAAGCCATTAAACAAAATAGGAGGGTGCCAATATCATTCTTTAAAAGCCTATGTGAGGCTTTAATTTTTTGGTGATTGGGGTGCCCAAAGTACTTAACCGCGGCTTCCTTTTCCTTTTCCCGTTCAAAGTCCAGCATTGTGGCTTTTCGAGATTTTTAAAAAAAAGAACAGCATCCATTTTTTTGAACCCCATACTCGGCATCTTCTCGTTTACTCTCTTCCGCAGCACACAACCCGAGATGCTTCCTCTTGCACATCCTTTTATCTGGCGGCTGCCGCGGCTTCTCTTCTTCTTTGTTTCTTATTCTTTCTATGTTGAGCTACCATCTTTTCTATTAAAGGGCATCAACCCCGGCTTAGAGATCATGTGGAGTTGAAACTTGTTTCTCTTGTGAGAGATTGTGAAGAATAATGCTTCTTCGTCTTCATCAAACCTCGTGAATTTCTTTCGGCTTCAAACTCTCATCTTCCTTGTCACCTTCTTCCCCACGTCATTCATCTTCTCCAACGAAGCTTCTTACTTTCATTGGAGTTTGCCATCATCGGAATTATCTTTCTTGCACTTTGTTCGTTCATTGGCTTTCATCGGTACAATTTTGCATCCGTCTTTTTATAGGCATATATCCCTCATAATAGTTACTCAATGTTACTTGATATTACCCCATATAGTAGTGGCTTGGCTTGATCATCGTTAGTGTCATGATCAATGCTTTTCTTCTCTTTGCATGAGCTTATTTGCTAAATTTATTGTTTGCAACATCTATTTGAGCTATAATTTATTGCTATTGAACTGTTTTCTTTATTTTCCAATGTTTATATATACTAGCATAGCTTAGATTGATAGCTCTTTATTAAAATTTGATTTGTGTATGTTTAGTGTTTGCTGAATTTTATTTTAATCTCCTAAATAGACCATAAAAACTTCCATCTTTAACTTGGCTTTTGTACTTCGCAACCCAATTTGCATTAACTCGTTTCAGTCGTCCTGCTTAAACTATTTGTCCTTAAATCTACAGTTCATATATGTCCTCCCTGCCAGCTTATTAGTAGTTAGAGATATTGTTTTTATTACAAGACCTAACTACTACCCCTATTTCTTACAAGTTACAATGTTTAACTCAGAATCATACACACCACCATGCCTATATGTTAGAACTTCGAAGTGTGAATGTTGTCCCTTGAAAAGCATATGACAGTACTAGATAAGACTAGCAAAAACATATCATGATGTCATTATGAATAGAACACCTCTACTGCATGAGTTTCAATAGCTACTCATCTTTGAAATACGATATGCCACAAAAAAGAGAAAGGTAAAATAGCTACAGTAAAAGTCTAACAGACTTCATATAAATAAAACTAAGACAATATTTTCAAGTTCCAAGATCCAAGAAAAATACCAATAAAGATTAGTGGTAGCTAACATACCTTGACACGCAGGTTTTTTGAGTCCGTAATCACAGATCTCTCACTGGTAAGACTGCCCAACCGTCCAGCATTTCTATCTGATAGTAGTGCCAACATTTAAAAGTTAACAATTCAATTCTAAAATATCTCTGCAATGTTCAGTCGCAAAAAAGCATAATCTGCATATTACAACAAAAAATATACTTAAAATATTCTTACATAAACTCTTCTTGATCCATCAAAACCCTTACTCCGCATTTTAAATTTTTAATCAAATGTCTCACCTCTGATTTTGCTAGAAATTCAAATTATTTTCAGATTTTGGCATATTTGATCCATCACAGCCATAGCACGAATTGTTCGATCTCCACTTTGGCTTAATTGAACTTTTGGTGCTATTACCTTGTTTTGCTTTCAATTGCTGTAGCATTTTCATTTTATTTTTATTGAAGTGTTTTGACATTTATGAGTTTGATACATGAGAAAATAGCTGTCTAAATATTACTTTATGTATAGTTTCCATAACTTGCATATAAATTCATATAATCCCCCGGACAAGAATCAATTAAAATACAAGGGTGATGCATCATAGCCTCATAGGGATAAATGAGCAAGTTGAACCTAGGTTTGACAGGTTTCCTTTGCTGAGTTTCATCAGTTCTTAATCTTTTTATTACTGCTTAGCAGATATAATTTCTGATTTTTAAATTATTTTACACAATAAGTTGCATATTCTGGTGCAAGTTTGCATACTATGTTTTAGGTATTACACCCCAGAGTGTTCTAGTTGCTGTCATAGAGTTTTTAATTGCTGCTACTGGTTTCAGGTGTTTTTTAGGCATAGTTTTGTTTTCCTAGTGTAGTCTTCGGTTGCCTAGAAACTTAGGTTTAGGTTTTGTTCACTATGGCAAAGACTACATCCTAATAGTGATCAATGGCCGAGGCCTTTAGGAGGTAACAAGAGTAGATTGAGCATATGCAATGACAATTAGATCAGATCACATGGTTTATTACTCTACTATGGTGCTTCAAGCCATAGGGGCAATATGAGGGTCAACCTGAGCAACTACTGCAAAGGATATGAGAGTTCATGACATGATTTAAGTAATTTGTCCCACAAGGGAGATGTCATGTCACAATAGGTTCCCTAGACCCGAAAGAAATTGGGAAAAGGGAATTATAATATGCGACCGAGAATTTGAGGGTGGGTCGCTCCGAGTCCAATGATTTCATCAATTTTGTCGAAAGGGATGAGCAATATTTGAATGGAAAGATAAGCCTTAAGATGAAAATGGCCAAATTTGTGAGCTTGTAACATAAAGGGCATGCATTTATGGTGTGGAAACAAGTTGACAATAAATGAGTAAGAGAGGGTAACAAGAAAAGTAGGTCTTGAGATCGCATGAAAGAGAAGATGTGAAGTAGATTCCTCTGCAATCAGATTATTGCCAAACATTCTTTGATTTCTTTCAAAAGTTCCGTGATTTGCATGAGTTCTACATGAGGATGAGAATAAGAGTGGAGCCCACAGCTTTATTGGGTTGCACCATCCCATTCGGAATTAAATCGTCCGACAAATTATTTGTGAAAATGATAAGCATAAAAGGTCAAAATTCGATTGAAGCTAGAGATGTTAGGAGTTCGAATGAAAGGACTCAAGCAAGAGGATGAGCGATTAGTAGTTCACAAGGGTCCAACACATCACATAATATGCCACCTCCTAAACTCAATCCAAACCGAAACCACAACCTGATGGACAAAAATAAGGGTACTATAGCTCCTATGCTACCTAGCTTAAAGGGTATTAGATGTGTCAAGTCTGATCATCAACCATCGGATTGTACAACGAGTTTAATTCTCAAGCAATTTGATTGACCAAGAAGGATTTGATCCAGTGGTGATGTTGTGACTATTGTCATACAAGGAGGAGCAAAACATACTGGAGATGCCTTATCGATGCTCTCTCTTGTGGGATGACAAGAAGATGGCACTTCTCATCACCCCTAGTTGTTTTCTTCTACAATTGAAAACATAACTAATGAAAACTTTGACACCAGGAGATGGTCGACAAGTTCGCTTGAAAACTAAACAACTAGGAAAGTAATATAACGTGGCATGGTTGAATGGAAGAAACATATATACGTTTCTACTCAAGTCTCAAAAGAAAAGGCATATTGTAATGCAATTTTGTGATGAGGTGTCTTCGGAGGTGTGCCACTTATTACGGTATCCATCATCGTATGACCCAACAAGGTGATGAGAACGTCTACACCTGTATGGATAACCTGAACATAATTTTTCAAGAAAATTGCCCATGCCTTGTGGTGGAAACACCTCCATGGCTCCATTCAAGTTAACAGGATATAGTTCCACCCCGATCATTAAACGGAAAACTTATATTATTTGTTAATGAGTCATGAGTCTAGCATAAAGCCAATAGTCAGGTGCCCTATTTTAGGAGTCACACTATGGAATTTAAGAAATTGAATGAATATGTCATACATCATTGAGTCTGTCTTCGGGAAGTTCATCTATGTCTATGATATTCCTAAATTTTTCTGTTTTGATAGGGCGGTCCGATTTTGAGGTCTTTTCTAGGAGGATTTTACGTAACAAATTAGGAATTACACTTCAACAATACACTAAATGACATTCTAAAACCAAATGCCAATCTCAAGTATCAAACCTCAACTTGTGAAATATGCCGAATTGAAAATCTGATATAGCAACTTGACCATTGAAACATGACTCTATCACGGTAAAAAACCCATTTAATAGTTTCATAAGTTTTTAATTTAAAATTTTACCCGTTAAAATTGTTCATATCCATTCTCTTTCGCATCCCCTAGTCCCATCCTTAGAGCTATCTTAAGTAATATCCTCCAAAGTAGATGACTTCATCAAGAAAGTTCAGAATGTCCAAGGAAAGAGGCTAAGAAACTACAAACCATCAACGTCCAGTACAAAGATACAATTGATCAGTATTCACACCGGCATGGCGGCATCCAATATAAAGATACAACTGACAAGTACTCAAGGAAAGCTTTCCTAAGGGTGGTGTGAAACGATGGCAAGCATTGTCTTCTTCGAAAGCTGAGAGGCGGGTCGAGACGCAAATAGTGGAGAAACATGGGATCTATATTTGCATAATCATGCACATTTTTAGCCATCTGTTTCTTCCCACCTAGGGTTAATTGTTGGGGTTATTTTTCTACTAGAATTATTTTCGGCCCACTAGTTCATTTTGGTTAGGTGCATTTTAGTTCAGTAGATCCTTTCAACTTACCAACACAAGTATTTGACATCACCATGCTTTTATTTTTTAATGTTGCATTATTTTCACCGAAGGTATGGGTAGGGATCATAGGGCTGCAACTTGGGCAGTTGGACTCGAGCCCAACCCGAGTTTTGGGCAGGCTTGGGTTAATGTATTTGAAGATTGGATTGGGTTAGGGTGAAAAAATACAACCCGAGTTGAATTTGAGTCGGGCTCGGGTTGAACCCGAACCCAAGTACTCATACATGTATGTGAGTTTGTGATATACAGGTAACAATCACGGCCATCTCGAGTACTCATGTTGAGTGGTTGCAATCACAACCATTCATTTCACCCAGTCCCATATTATTTATTTGCTCCTTGCTTATAAAAAAAAATATTTATTGATGATCTAGTAAATTACATGGATAAAAATGCAACAAAAGTGGTATGGTAGTGTTAGTAGGTATAAGTTTTTTTTTTCAAGTTTTGATACTCAAAGGTCAAAATTTTAAACAATGATTGGAAATAAGTATACCTTAACCCACACAACCCGATCTGTCCTACCAACTTGGGCTAACCTGAGCCAAACCCGATCTTGGAAATTTTTGCTTTGGTTGGGCTTGTGCTGGGCATCTACAATTGGAGGTTGGATTGAGTTAGGGTTAGGGTTAGGGTTAGGGCTAGGGTTGAGGGCTCTAGTACTAGGGTTGGGCTTGGGTTGACCCCCAACCCGACCGAGTTGCATCCCTAGGTATGGGATTGTCTACACCCACTTAAGTCTTCACAAGATCGACAAGAATTATGGTACAAGTTAAGTACGTCGGGAGCACCATGTGAACATAATATACCAAAGATGAGAATGTCAGAGTGCATATATTAGCCCCTTCCTTAAGATATGAGGGGATCCAATCATCCAACATGATAAGTTCTCACAACTGCCCTTCCTCATTCCCGTACTCCACAATGGCTCGGTTAAGCCTAAAAATCGAGAGAAACTCACTCCCCTTAAAACGAGAGAAAAGATTTAGGGATTGAGGATTCTTGGATTCGGGAGAAAATTTCTTTTGTGTTTCTTCTTATTTCCCCCACTTTATATTTCTTCTTACTCCTACCTTGGTTTCTTCTATTTCACTGTTATCCATCGTTCGTCTTTCAGTCTCCAAGGTTTGTTCGTGGTGAATTTGCTACTCAAAGTAATCGATGGCGCTTTATGGTAGGCATTCTTCTACATTCTCATCGAAAAGCATTCATCGAATCTACAATGGCCATAAGCATGTGTTATTATGAGATTTTCCATTCTGCTTTTGTCCTCCTTTCTTATACTCTTCTTGATCCATTAGCACTTGTTATTTTCACGTTTAATACAATATTCCGATCTTTCATTTTGTTGGACATTCCCAATAGTCTTTGGGATTTGGGCTTACCCTTAGAAACCTCTTGATCTCTAAGTTCACTTGAACACGCAGTACTATTTCCTTTCGTTTTAATTCATTTTCTGCAGTGTTGTCATGCTATTATTTCTGCATAATTTGATATATATATATATATATATATATATATATATATATATATATATATATATAGAGAGAGAGAGAGAGAGCAATATTCTAAAAAGTGCTAGGCGTTAGTCGAGCGGTGGAGGACCTTCCGCCTAGGCGTTTTTGCGTTTTTTAATTATTTTTATTATTATTTTGATATTGTATATAATATATATATTTTAACTTACTATAAATTCAAGATTATCCCAACTATTATTTTAAAGAGCATGTATCATTTACATAACCATAAACTCAAGATTAACAAGAACAAAAGCAAGCACGATATTATCTTAGATAATATCATAATATCCATAATACTAGTACATTACAAACCATAAATTTATGATTACCAATAATAGAATAACACCTATACACATTCTAGTGCCTAGGGCCGTCTGGGACCGCCTAGGTGGCCGCCTAGCCCCTTCTGGAGGCATGGGCCGCTTTTCTGCACTGCCTAGGACTAGGCTGGGCGATGAGGGGCCTTCTAGCACCTATGCGGCCGCCTAGGCCGCTTTTTAGAACACTGATATATATATATATATATATATATATATATATATATATATATATATATATATATATATATATATATATATAGAGAGAGAGAGAGAGAGAGGATACGATATATAGGCTGGCGGCCTATTTCGGAGAAATTGGCAGCCAACCATTTGAAGCCCCTAGAAGTTTTAGAATGTACTGATTTTTTGTGAGCATGAACACCCTATATTAGATAGAAAACCCACAAAAAATCAGCAAATTCTAAAACTCCTAGTCCTAGGGGCATCAAATGTTAGAATTCAGATTAACGGTAACGGACAGTTGATAAAACTTTTAAACATCTCATGCCCCTAGGAGTTTTAGAATATGCTGATTTTTTGTGGGTATTTTATCTAAGGTAGAGTGCTCATGCTCACAAAAAAATCAGCACAATCTAAAACTCCTAGGGGTATCAAATGGGTGGCTGCCCATTTCGCCAAAATAGGCCGCCAGTCTATACCCCATTTCCTCTTATATATATATATATATATATATATATATATATATATATATATATATATATATATATATATATATATATATATATATATAACTCCTAAGAGCTTCAAATGGGCAGCTGCCTATTTTGCCAAAATAGGCCGCCAGCTTATACCTCGTATCCTATATATATATATATATATATATATATATATATATATATATATATATATATATATATATATATATATATATATATATATATGGGGAGGGATACTCTTACTCATGGCCTCTTTTATATATATATATATATATATATATATATATATATATATATATATATATATATATATATATATATGGGGAGGGATACTCTTACTCATGGCCTCTTACTCATATAGTTACCTATGATCCGGGCCGTCCATTAGATCCCGACGTACGGTTCGGATTAGATGGGGAGTTAAAAAAATGGTGTCCGCATTAAATGCGGGCTTTTAATACAGGCTTTTAATATGGACATTTAGTGTGGACACCATTGCTTTAACTCCCCATCTAATCCGAACCGTACGTCGGGATCTAATGGACGGCCGGGATTATAGCCTTATAGGTAACTATATAAGTAAAAGGCCATGAGTAAGAGTATCCCTCCCCTATATATATATATATATATATATATATATATATATATATATATATATATATATATATATATATATATATATATATATATATATATATATATTGATGGTGCCAAAATTGTCACCAGCTCATTATCCACGTGGCAGTAACGGGAGGCGACGCGTGGAGACATCAAGGTCCCCCTGGGGGTCGTCCTCACCTTTGGATGCACCTTGAGCGGCCTCGGTCGATCGAAGGGGCGACCTTGGGTAGCCAAAGAAAAAGACGCCCCGGGGGTGAGCTCGAGATTCAAGGACAACCCCGATTTTTGGGTAAGCAGCATCGTTACCAGAATACGTCCTGGAGTTCAAAGAACACTCTCAAAGAAGCCGGCCTCTACCTTCACAATCATCTCGCACGTGTTCAATTCGCACGCGAGAGGTCCCCTTTGAAGGACCAAGGAGTACTTGAGAAGATTCAACCATCTCAGATGCCGAGCCCGCGCGCTGCTCCCTTTGAGATCAGACCGTACGCGAGGTGCCATCCTTGGGGAATCAAAGAACACTTTAGAAGATTCAGCACTCACAGCTCGTCTGGGGAGCTCACCCTGACATCACGCGATCGGCACGCGCGCGGAAGAGATCACCCCTGGCTAACGCCCACAGCTCGCCTGAGAGCTCACCCTGATCGCACGCGATCGGCTCACATGCGGAAGAGGTCACCCCTGGCTAACGCCCACAGCTCGCCCTGACCGCACACGGAAGAGGTTGCCCCTGGCTAACGCCCACCGCACGTGAAAGAGGTCGCCCCTGGCTAACGTCCACAGCTCGTCTGGGAGCTCGCCTTAACCACCCGTGATCGGCTCGCACACGAAAAAGGTCGCCCCTAGCTAACGTCCACAGCTTGCCAGAGAGCTCGCCCTGACCGCACGCGATCGGTTTGCGCGTGGAAGAGGTCGCCCTTGGCTAACGCCCACAGTTCGCCCTGATCGCACGAGATCGGCTCGCGCGCGGAATAGGTCGCCCCTGGCTAACGCCCACAGCTCACCCGAAAGCTCGCCCTAACCGCACGCGATTAGCTCGCGCACAGAAAAGGTCGACACTGGCTAACGCCCACAGCTCGCCTGGGAGCTTGCCCTAACCGCACGTGATTGGCTCACGCGCGAAAGAGGTCACCCTTGACTAACACCCACAGCTTGCCCTGACCGCACACGATCGGCTCGCACGTGGAAGAGGTCGCCCCTGGCTAATGCCCATAGCTCGCTCGAGAGCTCGCCTTGACTGCACGCGGAAGAGGTCACCCCTGGCTAATGCCCACAGCTTGACAGGGAGCTCGCTCTGACCGCACGCGGAAGAAGTCGCCCCTAGCTAACGCCCACAGCTAGCCTAGGAGCTTGCCTTGACTGTACGCGATCGGCTCGCGCGCAGAAGAGGTCGCCCATGACATAGTTTAAAAAAAACCCTCAGAAGATTCATTGCCCACAGCTCGCCCAGTTAGCTCGCGATTGGCTCGCCTAGGAGCTCGCCAAATCATGTAACAGCAAAGGAGTTCGCCGACTTGCCCATGGGGCTCGCCTACAGTAACGCGATAATAAATCAACAGATGTCACCATCCCCGTGAAACTACGTGGACGATTGCGAGCCACATTCGCTGGCCAAGGTCGATCTAGAACGACCCAGACTAGAGCCTTCCAGAACGTCCACCTAGCACGGACAAAACCGGGACGTCCCCCCTCGTGGACCTTCATCACCGCCTGAAAGGCTAGATGACAAAACTCATCAAAGACCCATATGGGCTGACACCGAAAGGTATAGAAAGCGTGGGAAAGAACGGCCACGTGTCAGACTCTGGCGGTCTGCAAAAGGTCTATAAAGATATGACCCCCGGCTCCAAAGTACAGGTTCGAAATTCTGAGACCCAGATATTTTCCTACTTCTAAGCCTCCTCCCTTTCGAACCATCACTGACTTGAGCGTCGGAAAGTCTGCGCTCCTCACGAAGCCAGTCGTTCTCATGTTTTCCTTGGCTTGTAGGCCGAGCACCCGAGCCAGCAAAATTTTCCCTCGATATATATATATATATATATATATATATATATATATATATATATATATATATATATATATATATATATATATATATATATATATATATATATATATCGGGAAAAGGGAGCCTGGACCTGAGCTGAGGTGCAGCATCGTTGCTGCACCTCAGGCGTTGTTTACCATCCTAGAAGTTTTAGAATTTGGTGATTTTTTGTGGATGTGTTCTCTAGTGTAAGGTGATCATCCTCACAAAAAATCAGTAAATTCTAAAACTTCTAGAGGGGTAAAATGGTCGAAGCAAAATCAGTCGTCCGCAGTCACCGTTAAAATCTGCAGATTTTGCTTCGACCATTTGATCCCCCTAGAAGTTTTGAAAATTGATGAAAATTGATGATGATCATCATCTTACCCTAGACAACACCCTCACCAAATTTCATCAAATTCTAAAACTTCCAGGGAGGTAAACAAGCGAGAGGTGCAGCAACGATGCTACACCTCGGGTGCAAGCTCCCTGCCCCTATATATATATATATATATATATATATATATATATATATATATATATATATATATATATATATATATATATATATAAGGGCTGGGTTCCTATGACATGTCATAGGGAGTACCCTATGACATATGGTGAATTAGTAATGCTAGAATGTTTAGAATGTGCTGAATTTTTTTGAGGGTGATCACCGTACCTTAGATAGAATGTCCACAAAAAATCAAAGCATTCTAAAACTTGTTGGGGCATCAAATGCTAGAAGCTTTATCGGCCATCCATTTTAACCGTTAAATTGAAAATCATATTTGATGCCTCTAGAAGTTTTAGAATGAGCCGATTTTTTGCGGGGGTCCTATCTAAGATAGGGTGATCATCCTCATAAAAATTCAGAACATTCTAAATATTCTAGGGTTACTAACTCACCATATGTCATAGGGTACTCCCTATGACATGTCATAGGAACTCAATACCCTATATATATATATATATATATATATATATATATATATATATATATATATATATATATATATATATATATATATAGAGAGAGAGAGAGAGAGATGCTATAGTGCGGCATGCGGTAAGTGCGGCATCGCACCGCTGCCGTCTGATGCACCGCTGCATTGCATGCACGCAGCGCGTGCATCAGACGGCTGCGGTGCGATGCCGCACTTACCGCATGCCGCAGCATAGCATGCCCCTATATATATATATATATATATATATATATATATATATATATGATAGAACTTTCTTACATTAGAAGTTTCCATGTATATAAATTAATTTTTGCACTATTCGATTGCTTTGAGATTAAATTTTTCTATGTTGGTTTGCTTGCTTTTGGGATTTTTGAGTCCCAAAATCCTCCAAAAGAAACGCATAGCCAGTTTATGCTTCCCAACCAAATAGAGTCTTTAGGTCTCTTTACAATAGGGTTAGCAGAAAAAAAAAATCCCCAAAATGGCATTTGATAGCTAAACAAGGGAAAATAAAAAAATAAATAGAGACACAGGTAGCAGTATCCACACATAACTAAGAACATTTCACAAGGAAATTTTTTAAAGTAACATTGTTGCCATTCTTGAAGTAATAGAAGTCATTACATGAAAAAAATATATTATATTGCCAAAAAATTCTAATTTTGTTGAAACAAGAAAGCAAACCTAATCGGCAGAGTTCCAAAATAGTAGACATTAATTCCTTCAAAATGATTATTAAAAATTTTATTAAAAAAAAAACCAAGTGCCTGCAAACAAATGTGGAACGAATTTTAAAGGGATCTGATCAGATCCCGCCGACTCGATCGTCATGTTAAGGAGAACCACTGCAAGTAAACTAAATTGCATCAAGGAAACGTTTTGCCCAACTAAAATGCAAGATTTTCCTTGCATCCATTGCAATGCTGGGGGATGATCAATTAAAGAACAGTCTGACGATTCTAACCTTTTTGAAGCATAAATTCACGTAAAGAGATGTCAGGGCATCAAATAATACGATAAATTGAGGGATCACAAAACCCTAGAGAGAGAGAGAGAGAGAGAGAGAGAGGATGCCGGAGATGGAGAGGATGAGGGGAGAGGGGACCTGGAAGGGACGACGAGCAACCCATCGGCAGGCGGGGGAGGCGAGGTCGTGTTCCCGGGAGAAAAAAGCACGAAAGATGTGGGCGCGTTCGCGGGATCGCGAGCGCGATCGAGAGCGGATAGGAGCGGGGTTACAACAGGCTACGTTTCTGTCCGGGCAATCTCCGGAGTCCACGTGTGTAGTCGAGGTTAGCAGATTGTGCATCTAAATGCATCCATTATTTTTTAATATTGGCACCAGCTATTTCTCGGCACCCAACACATTTAGCTGGAATGGCACCCTGAATAATCAGAAAATATCTTTGTCCCTAACCTCTAGCTAACCCTTTCACTCAGCTAATATCACCTTCCACCTCTTATTATTATTCTTCATTTTTTCCATAAGAACCATAACCCATCTCAAAGATATCGGCACGAACATACCGACATTGTCCTTGCAATGTCGATTGGCAAATGTCGATATTTTCACTGCAATGTCAGTTGGAACCTATCGATATTGACATCCTATAACAGAAGGATGTCAATGTTGTTTGCCATAGACCGACATTGCAACATGGAATGTGTGCCAAGCAACATTGCAATGGCAACGTCGGCTTCTGGCCACCGACATCTTCAGGATCGGTTACGGTTCAGATGGGGAAGAAGAGTAGTAGGACGAAGGGGGGAGGAGGTGGGAGGAGGGTTGCATAATGGTCTTGGGGCGGCGGGCGGGGACAGCGAGGGAGACATACGGGGATGGGGGTGGCAGCGGAAAAGGAGGGATGGTTGGTTGATTGAAGCTTAGGGATGGAGTAGTTTGGGGATTAAATTTTAAAAAAAATCAGGGGGTGTCGAGACTAAAATGATTGGTGCAAATATAGTGTCCCGCTAATAGTAGAACGCTTGTGACAAAAGACTTCAATTTTATTTTATTTTTCTTCATGACCCAAATTGTATGAATTTATATGTTGCTGGATTATAATAATTGTGCATAGTAGATAGTACAGGCATTATAGCTGCAAACTCAAATAGCTCCGAACCCAACCCGAATTTGGTCGAGCTTGGGCTGAGGTTTTAAATGTACAGATTGGGCTCGGGTTGAAAAATCATAACCTGGCCTCGTGACGGGTTGAGATTGAGCATAAGCTTCAGGAAACGTAATACAACTTGTAACCCAACTGGTAACACGATCAAACCTGTAACCGAACTACTATATATCATGTTTTCATTTTGCTCTATTGATGTGCCTTCCAAAAAAATATTGTGTGTTTTGTAAAATTCTCAAGTAGTTTGATCACTTGACTTTGATGAATATATTAATGATATATCTTTTGCTTATGGGTATCTTACCCTTATCATACTACCAGTCCATAATGCATTAAGTTATAATCGAGAGCTTTTTTCAAAATATTATTAAAAAATAAAATATTTAACGAAACAGCGGCTGACTAAAACCATTTATAAACCTAGCGCTCTAACAGCCACATGGCATGTCAGCGCCGTAAAACGAACGCTGAACTCGAGGTTTTTTTTTCTGTTTCAAGTTGAACCCGGTAGTTGGAATACCGGGTTTAAACCCGATATTATGGATACCGGGTTTAACCAAAATCCAGAGAGAAAACGGCTGAAATCCAAAGAGAAAATGGCTAAGTATGGAAACTTTATACAATAGACTTCAGGTAAACTCGGTGTCCATATTATTGGTTTTAAACCCGGTAATCCAAATACCGATTCTACTTGAAACGAAAAAAAAATTCTCTTGCCCGCTTTACAGCTCTGACATGCCACGTGGCTGTCAGAGCGCTAGCTTGGTAAATAGTTTTGGTCAGCCGTTGTTTCGTTAAATATTTTATTTTTTAATAATATTTTGAAAAAAAACCCTATTATCGATGTTTGGTAATGGTTACTGATAATTATTAGCTAAATCATGTCCAACCAGACCAATTCGGCCTTGGGTTGGGCTTGGGATAGTGAACTTCAACCCGACCCTGGGTTGGGTTGGGTTGGGCTCGGGTTGGGTCTGAGTTGAGCTCTAAACCCGCTAAAAAATTGCTGAAAATTTTTAAAGCAATAAGTGCATTGTCAAGATTCGAGAAGATGAGGAAAGCTTAGATTATCCTCTGAGTATTATTGGGATTGGTGTGTTCTTCTTGCCAATTCCAGTATGCCCAACACTAATTCAACATATGATACTAAAACTCACAAACCTTAATGCATGGGATGCATAAATCCATTAGTTCACTTTGGTGTGGCTTATGTAACTCGGTTGTGTGGGTGAGATCCACATATAGAAGATAATTAGTTACCATACATACCTAAGTAGGCTCACAATTGATTATTATACTGTATATCCATTATGCAAGACTGTAATTCCTTGACATTCTTGTTAAAGAGAGGTGGTCTATATCGACCATTGAAATAATGATTCTAAGTTAGGCAGTGTTTCCTACCAAAAATAAATAAATCAGATAGTGTTGGTGCATTGGAATTGCACTGAACGGAATTAAGAGAGCATATCCGGTCTTTAAGTACTTTCACACAAGACCACGAGTAGCTCAACTACTAGTTGCCTAGGCTGTGGACTCTAGGTTCGGTGTCTAACGCTCTAACCTGTTAATCAATGAGATTAATCACATACCAATATCTTGGTAGAATCCATGGCTTGCATTGAATGATGGGGGACGCAAGAGGAAGAAAGAAAAAAAGAAGATAAAGAAAAGAGAAAGGAAGAAAATTTTATACGCTCACATTACAAGGATTTCATCTAGATTTTTCTAGAAAAAAGAAAATGAGTGCAAAAGAACTCCCATAAGTCCATTCATTGTCGTCCGCGTCGTGGAATAGGCATTGCTATTCGAGGGAAGTGAAAACTCCATCTCCTATCTTTCATCAACATGTGCATCGACTCGATCTTCTTCATAGGTGTTTATAATTCATGTAAGGTAGTTTTTAATAATCCATAAGTTGTGATGCATGCGATTTATTATGATGCATGAATTTTTTATAACAATGAATTAGAAGGCATCATCATGATCCATCAAGAAATATCATTTTCATCACTTCTGTTGCACGCTTTGGATCCAAACCCTTCAAGTGCAAGTTGAATATAATGACAACACACGATTTGGAGTAATAATGTATACATAGTACGGCCACAAGAAATTGATTATTGGTATATGAATATTGACTCTCACATGTTCTCACAATGTGATGATAAGAGTTGTGACAACGAGTATTGTATCAATACAGTATCTTCTAACAAACTTACACGCTTAAGATTGAAGCCATTCACACACCCAAACTAATACGAGGTTTCTTGGGCATATAGTACATCCATTGCCATCAATGAAAGATATCTTGTCCATCGATCTATTCTTACAAGGACGAGATTTGTTGTGATGCCATGTCAATGGATGTGTCACCTTAGTATGAGTCAGCCCTATTAGACATGGATGTCATTATTATGGTCATTCAAACTCGTTCTCCTTTATTTAGTAAAACAAGAGGATCAAGTTGAATACTTTAGAACCCACCCTTGTTAAAAAAACAAAAGAAGAAAGAAACAACAAATGGAAATGGCATACACATCATAATCATTAAAGACTTAGAAAAGATACGAACAAAGAAAAAATTAGTTTTATCTTAGTTGCAAAAGAAATGAACATTTCAATGAAGTAGCTTCTATGCTAAAGGAGTTCTATGATGTTTTCGCTAAGGGTATTCTAGATCACATACCTCCTACATGTGATATCCAAGATGCTATTGATCTTATTTTGAAAAATACTCTTCTAAAATTGCATTGTTATAGGGTGAATCCTACATAACATGCAGAATTAAAGTGGTAAATTGATGAAATCGTAAGAAAATGATTTTTTTAATAACAGGGACTCTGTGTGCAATTCTAGCACTCCTAATTCAATGATGAATCTTGGAGGATTTGCGGACAGATAATCATGCTATAAACAAGATCATTATAAAATATTATTTTCATATTCCTAAGTTAGATGGTTAAACATGATGGTAGATGCCACTATTTTCTTTAAAATTGATATAAATAATGGTTACCACCATATTAGATCCGACCAAAAGATGAGTATAATATGACTTTTCAAATGAAAGATAATATTTATAAATAAATGGTTATGCTGTTCAGTTTGTCCAGGACTCCTAGTACTTTTACAAGAGTAATGATCCAAGTATCGAGACCTTTTAAAGGTAAATTTTATGTGGCATACATCTGCTTTATAATTGGACTAGTGAGTAACACATTGACTATATGAGACAAAGTTTGTGATATCTCATGGAAAGAGCTTGTATGTAAACTGAAATAATTGTTCTTTCTTTATAGGTATGTTTTATCTTCCTACAATTTGTAGTCTCCTCATAGGGTGTCTTGGTAGGCCCCCAAAAACTGCATGCAATATTAGAGTGGTTCAAGCCCTAAGAACATCCATAACGTTCATAGCTTTTATGGGATCATTAATTTTAATTGTTGATTTATCTAAGGGTTTATCACTATCATGGCTCCCATTACTAATTGCATAAAAAAAAAAAAGAAGTTCCAGTGAACCAACGTTGCTATCAAAGTATTTAGAAAAATTAAGAAGAGAATGACAGAAGCACCAGTCATGCACATATATACATGAATACAAGATGTACATGTATGCAAAACTTGCATAATCGGTTCGCCAGCCGTGAATCACGTTTGATACATGGCACTAAGTGCGGGAACCTGATGTCAGCACGCTATCATTTCATTCATGTAGGCGTTCTCGCACTCGGTGCCTTTGCATCAAGTGAGATGCATGGCTGTAGCAGCAATGATGTAAAGTTATGAATAGAAGATGCGTTTTTATATATAACATTCATATAAAATAAAATAAATTAACATATTCAAGTAAAATATATATATATATAATCAGCTTAAATAATATGATATTATTGGTTTCTAATATATCTAATGTGTGGGTCAAGTAATAGTAGAGGATGGAGGTCGTAGTGGTAATATTTGCTTCCCCCTTCTTTCTACATGATCCATTTTCCCTAGCATCCTTTGGGGCTCAAACTAGTGTGTAATTGAAATTATGAGAAGCCTACAGTAGATGGGCATGTAGGGGTTGCATTCATTCATATAGTTTTTATATTACACATTATCTACTATAATATGAAAATGATGGGGGATAGTTTGGGGAGACAAGTGGCGGCCCAGATTTATCATCATGTGATATATAGGGACGATCATGATGTATTTGGAGGGTCATGGTGAGTGTAATTCACTTAAAAAGTGTGATATCTTTAGTTGGGGAGGAAGGGGTTATGGTGAGTGTAATTCACTTAAAAAGTGTGATCACTTAAAAAGTGTGATTACACTTAAAAAGTGTAATTCGCTTTATGTCTTTTCAGTGTTCAACCCTCTTAAATGTCTATCCCCTTTTACTTGCTTTATGTCTTTTTAATAGACACATGGCACAATATAAACCATGGTTAATAATTTTAAAATGGTAATAATATTTTCATAAAAGCATTTTGGCAAGGACACTGCATTCGGTGGGGGCAGTAAAATCCACTGATAACACAACTGTACTAATATTTTGCAAAATCCACTACGGACACGTACTATACTCGATCATCTCTGTCTTTTACATATCTCCCCCTCTCACTCTCAGTCCTCTTTCTCCCCCCTTCAGCTTTTTTTGTTGTACCCAGGTTTCCCCCCTCCTCCTCCTCTTATTCTCTCTCTCTCTCTTACATGTCTCCCTCACTCACTCACGGTCCTCTGTCCCACCTTCAGCCTTTTTTTTTGTACCCAGGTTCCCCCCTACTTCTCTCTCTCTCTCTGCTACCCGATAGATTGTTGCACTTGCTTATGAACAATCGTAGTGCGCTACATCGTCCATTAAATTTTCTATGGCCAATCGTGGTGCGACACGCCATCTATTAAAAATCATAGAATATTTGCTGTCAAAAGCGGTTGCTGCAGTGCCGAAGCCACCGATAGTGATTGTTGAAGTGCTTTTGGCAGCAAATTTGACCAGTTGAAAAACTACAGGATATTTCATGAAAAATCACGAAATATCTCAAAATATTACAAAATATCAAGAAATAAATTATCTTTATGTTCTCCATTTACTTTAAGTTATTATATATAAATAAACAAATACCCCCTCCCCCCCATTTGATTTCAATAAAAATATCAAAAAAAATAAAAAACCAAATGAGTCAAAAATTATATTTTCAGTCTTAGTAGGAGAAATTTTTTTTTAGGGGTTTTCATAAATTCCACATGCTAAAAAAGAGTGGTTAAATCAACTTCTTTTCTATAAAACTGTAATATTTTCACACTGTCAAAATATTTTGACCAAATGTTTTCATACTCAGGTGTCAAAATATTGATCGAAATGAAAATTTCGAACCTTAAAACTAACCCACCAGAGGATTGGGGAGTTGATAAGAAACCGATGCTTACCAACTAAGCCCTTGTTTGATAACACTTAAACACGAAATGCGGACCCGTGTTTCAACGGTTTATCAGATTTCGTATGTTTAATAAAGTTGAAACGGTTTCGCACGGACCCGCTTTTCATCAAAATCATAAAAAAGCATATCTTAGTCTGAGGCTCGGATGCACTTCTTCATGAAATCCGCTATAATGGTCCACTTTTTAGCAAAACAGTAATTCACATCGATTTCAGACCAACGTTACCAAACAAGGGCTTAGTGAGGAGGTTGTTAGTTAAACTCCTGTCCCCTCGAATTACCCAAGAGTGCATAGGGAAACTTTCAACTAAATCAATGTGCATATTCGAATGGATTATCTGAGCCTAAAGTGGGTTCATTGCCCAAAACGTGTCGGGACACCCGCATATCTCCAAAATAAAAAAAGATGGACACTAAACATTGTATTGAACAATAAGTGTTCTTGATAATATATATTATGTACTAGTAAATGCTCACGTCCGTCGGCACTCGGACGGCCGACCTCGGTAGCCTCGACTACATTCAGGGTGTGATGCTTAATATCTTTATAACCTTCCTAAAGAATGTTCTAATTAAAATAAAATGGTCATTAAATATCATTTAATAGGTATTTATTATATTTATAATAGGTTTTTGATATCTTTATGATTTGTTTTTAATATGATTTATGACAGAATCATATTCATACACGGGAGAGAGGGCTCCGTTTGAATTCTCCCTCTCTTCATATGTTTGATGGATGTTAGATTTATCTTATACTTTTTGTCCTAATCAGCTTGTGAACAACCATAGCATGTCATACCGAATATTTTGGATACCCAAAAACTATTACTGGTCAAACATATGCACAACAGCACAGAGTCCACTTTCTTGCTAAAACCCCGTTCCCCGCTTCGAACCAACAGCTGAACCCGGTTGGACCGGATCGGAGGTTTTATCGGCTCGTCGTCCGGTCCGGTCTGGTTTCTAGAACATTGACCAGCACCGCTAGCCCACGTTCTTTGGCTGTTTCTGGCGTTGCGGCGCAGTGGCGTGGAAGGAAGCCAACCATCTCTTGTTGTTATCGCCACCACGTCAGCGCCAGGCGGCATTGAACCATCGTCGACCGAACGATAGACGTACACATCTGATTGTCTGTTCCACAACCACAAGCACCGCCCACAGTCCAAATGTCCGTTTCCTAACCTATTTCCAGGCCCGGTCACTGTACCTACCGGTGAGAGCTACACATAACGCCCTGCTGTCCGTAGCATTAGTCGGTATTATGATTCTCATGGAGTGCAATCAGCCGTGTACTATTTTGCTATCAGCACCCCCGATTAATTGTTGTCGCAGTTGGTGTTGCATTTCTCCCCCTGCCGGGTGGAGGAGACTTCGAGCCTCCGTTCGACGGCTACCATTTTGATCGGTTTCTTGTGGCCCATAGATCGTGGTCATTGAAATTGGGATTGTCATGTGTGTCACTTTCCAAATCGACAGCGACTAACAAGGGAGACCATTTATCTCTGTAGAGGAGTCGAATCCGACATGGGTGCTTGACCACATTCATTTGATTGGGGAGCATTGCTATTTGAACATACAGCGGGACCCGACATGGCCCTCATCTAGGGGTGGCAATCCTTCACCCGACCCGCCAACCCGACCCGAAGTTAGCGGGATTGGGTTTGGCCTAAACGGGTTCTGGTCATAAACGGGTTGACCCGATTGACCCGTTTCTTTAATGAGTCGGGTTCGGGTTTGTACTTATAACCCGATTGACCCGACTTGATACCAAATGGGTCATGTCAACCCGACCCGAGCCAACCCGATCAAACCCGGCCCAATCCGACTTGTCTTGACCCAACCCGACAGGTTTACATGGGTTCTGTTGACCCAACCCGTTTATTAGGCAAGTCGGGTTTGGGTTTAAGTTTTTGACCCGTTTGTTAAACAGGTCAGGTTCGGGTTGGGTGTTTTGCCCTTATACTTATGTCTCAGCCCAACCCGAACCCAACCTGACCCATTGCCACCCCACTCATCCTCCTCAGTTTGTCCGACAATACTCCCATTTTATTTTGGACAATTTTTAAGAAATAAAATAAAAATTAATTTATTTGGAAGGAACGGATCTAAAAGTTTTAATTTAGCAGCAACAAACTTGTATTATAAGAAGAAAAAAAATAGTCGTTTATTTCATGCGATACTATCCGTTAGTTATAGTCCGACTGCCGTATAAAGTCAATACTAGTTGTTGGGGTCTTTATACGGCAATTAGACTATCCTATAACTACTCGTTGATTTTTATAAGGTTACAGCAATTAAATTGCCGTATATCGAGGCACATATCAGTTAATCTGTCTATACGATAATTGAACTACAATAAAAGTCCGTTTTTGCTAAATTAAAATTTGGAATCCGTTGTTTCTAAATAAATTATTTTAATCTATTTTCTAAAAATCACTGTTTTATTTTTGTATAGTATTTTTCTTTGATGAGTTTAGTGTGATTCACTGGTTGGTGCGGCATTGTTGACAACATCCTGACATGGCACCTGACAATGAGAGGGGATACTCCAACCTCTTTAAAGAGGTTGGAACAAAATCGTTCTCCACTCGATCATTGTCATATGATGCAGGCCGATTGGCGTGCAACACCCTGACGTGGAGCTCGATCGCGATCGTTTGAGGTGTTTGCGATTTACCTGATGGGTTGGTTGCATCATACGACTGTGATCAGGGGATGCAGCTACATTAAATTGTCCTTTCCTAATCCCAATATTCATGTACTAAATGAGGAGAATAATTTTGTTGAGTGTTTTTTTTTTTTGTAGGAATGCTATTTGTACAATCTCCATCAACAAACACATTGATAAAACCAGACCCAAGAAGGGGGGGGGGGGGGGGGGGGGGGGGGGGGTTAGTTGGGCCCTAGCTAGGCCTAAAAGTTATAATCCCCACATACGTACAGTTACACAGTCACATAATAATGGCTCACCAAACTATAGGAAGCTGCTGCACCAGCAAGCGAAAGCACACGTCGAGCGAAGGGAAGGGCCCACCCGACTCCAGGAGTCACTGCACTAATGAGCAGGAGTGCCACACCAAACGGAGAACATATATTGAATCCGGGTTAATGATCACTAGGAGTGGTACCTCTACCAACTACCCAAAGGAACTATTAAGGCTCTTGTCGGAGTGGTACTTCTTCTCTCCCTTGGTTTTTTTTTTTTTTTTTTAAGGAATCCCTCTCAGTGAATTATGGGGGGTTTCACATCAGAAAATTGGAAAGTAAAAATTACAAAATTGGAGAGTAAAAATTACAAACAAAGTCAAGCGAGATCAAGAGAAGATGGTCTCCCGTATCCTCCCCAATATCGTCGCAGACCAAAGTTTTGTAGAGTCTATGTTGTGCCAGATGATCTCTGCTGGTTTGCTGGACTACTTTTTTTGGAAAGCTCTCATGTTCCTCTCTATCTCTCTCCCTAGTTAGAGAGGTTTCTTGTTCGACTCCCGGTATAAACATTGTGGAGTGAAGTATCCCTCAAGGCCAAGACCATGGTTGCCTGGTTTGCCAATGTAAATCCTGACCGTTGACATAATATTTATGGAATTATAAAATTTAATAAAAATAACAATTATGTTGCTTTTCCTTGGTTTCGATCTACGAGTGGGTCAACAAAGCCATCCAAATGTGAAACCTTTGGATGCCACAATGCACGCCTCTTAATACCCCGCCAAAAAGTCAATCCAAAGGTTCACATCGGACGGTTTTGTTGCCCATTCACCTGTCAGGTGCCTCAACAAATTTTATGTTGGTGAAAAGGATTGGTTACTTGGAGAAAATTTTCAACAAAATCCTTATCAGTCGTTGCGTAGCACGTCAAGTGTGCTCATATCGATAAAAAAAAAGTTCGCTCGAGTTCGTTCGATTACTAGTCAAGCAAAGTCCATGCCTAAAGATTAGGCTTGCTCAGTAAACAAGCCAAGCTCGAGTAGACCAAAGCTCGACTCGATTGGGCTTGCAAACATATTTGTTTAGGGCCCATGATGATCGTTCAAGTTTGTTAGATCATTAATCGAGACGCCTTTGCCTGAGGTTTAGGATCGTGTAATAAACGAGTCGAGATCAAATAGGTCAAAGCTTGGCTTGTCCCGGCTCGATTCTAAACAAGCCAAGTCCAAACCTAAAGTTTAGATGACTCGTTTAATAAACGAGCCAAACTAGAGCAGACAAAAGCCCCGCTCGGCTAGGCTGGCTTGTAGGCCTACTGACCACGGGTTTGACTCCTCTCCATCGATGATCGTTTCTTCTATCGTTTGTTGATGATTTGGGGAGCAACATGTGGTGATCTAAAAAACGAACGGCCACGATCTATGGCCATGGGATAAACCCAAGAGGAGATGCCACCACCCTCGGTCGTCGCCCATCACCTGTCGCTGCCATCGCCCTTTAACGCTTGTGACCACCGGCCACCCGTCGTCGCCACTGGAGGTAGTGGCCGACGGTGGGCAGCGGTGGCGGTGGCCGGTGGGGATGGTTGTCTATGGCGACAACAACGACAACTGGGGGTGGTGGCATCTCCCTTTGGGTTCATCCCATGATCATAGATCGTGGATGTTCATTTTCAGATCGCCACATGTCGCTTTCCAAATCGTCAACAACCGATAGGGAGATGATCATTAGTGCAGATGAGCCGAACTCACTAAACACCACCCAAGCCATCGTACGGCTGCTATTTGAGAACCACCGAATAGTCGGAACGAGTCTTACTTGTTGCTTTCGGGTGCTGGCCAGAACGAGGACATAGATACCGACACCATCCTCAAACCGTCTATTTTGGATCTGATGGTACTTTGTCATCATACAAATGGAGAGAATCCTACCATCGAGGGCAGGGCAGGATTTGGTGGTCTTTCCGTGTACAGTGAGACTCCATTGAGAGGCAGCCTGTCAAAATTCCCACCCGAAAAGGGGCCAAGCAAATCTGCTCTACCTATCATATTCCCCTCTAAACAAACGTCTATCTCAATAGAGGTCGTTTATTCTGACGTAAGCGACCGCAGAAGTCATTGAAATGTCTTAACTCGAACATTTGTTTCAGCATAAATGGTCACAGAACTCAAAAGTATAACTTCTTTATCAATCCTGAGAGACCTAATTTTTAATTACTCGACTTTGAAGCAATTTGCTTCGAAATCGTATTTTTCCGTCCAAGATTATAGGTCAACACGAGAGGCTCTAATTTTTTTTTATTATAATCACACTTTCATCAAAATAAAAGAAATGCTATTAAGTCCGAGATTTTTTCAATTCTGCTCAGCACCGATTGATGTGGCAGTGGACAACTGATGGCTGAATTTCCCGAGCGATATTTAAAACTTTTAACACCATCAGTTGTACATTACCAAGCAGAATTAGAAAAACCCATCATTTTCTTGTAAATATTTATATTTTATTTTAATCAGGTAGCACTTATAGGGGTCTTGTAAATCATTCACCGAGATGGATTTCTAAATTTAAAAAACACGTGTCATAATCATAACAGCTAGATCTGATTTCTATTAACCAGAAAAAGATTTTAAAAAAGAAAATTCCGATTAAGATAGACAGGAACAAACTCCCCTCTCCCTCCTATTTCCTCTCCTAAGCTCTCTTTTTCTTTTTTATTTACATATTTCTTCCATTACATGAACCGGTAACGTACTCCGCGGCGCATATCACATGATGGAGCAGGCGTTCGGGTTCTCGTCGCTGAACAGCTGCGGCGCGTGCGCCATCTCGATGCGGTACCCGTACGGCCCGTAGTACTCCATCCTGTTCGCCTCAACAACCGGCGCATATACCGGCGCCGCCTTCGCTCCGCCGTCCTCCTTCTTTCCCCCGGCGTCCTTTTTCTCCCCGCCGCCCTCTTTCTTCTCACCACCACCTCCTCCGCCTCCTCCACCTCCGCCTCCAGCGCCGCCCTTCTCTTTCTTCTCCCCCCCTCCGCCGCCGTCCCCGCCCTTCTCCTTCTTCTCCCCGCCTCCACCTCCGCCTCCGCCGCCGTCGTCCTTTTTCGCCGGAACGACCTCGACGCCCCGCTTCAGCTTGTCCTTGAGAATGACCGGGAGGCTCTTCACGTCCATCGTCCCCTTGACGGTGACCAGATCCTTCCCGGCGTCGATGGACACGTCCTCTACCCCTGCGAGGCACACGAAAGAAAAGCCATCAATAATGCCACGTACGACACTTGGAGTTGATTCTCCACTGTCAGATGAGGGCAGTGTACAAATCTGACGGTCAAAAAAGCAAGGAGAAGGACGAGGTCAGGTGGGGGGGAATATCAGGACGGATGAGTTTCAGAGGGTAACGACAAAGCAATTGAATCTCATCCGCAAGTGGCAACCTCTTTTAACTGCAGGCGTGATTTCTCGAAATAATTATATATTAAAAGAAATAAATAATGCAATTAATCACACCTTTAACCTTGAAGACGGTCTTTCGGATTCTTTGGATGCAGCCCTCGCAGTGGAGTCGAATCTTCAGCACCACAGTCGACACAGCAGGCTATATTTTTTCCAAAAAATAATTAGGAAAAAGGGAAGGAAAAATCTGAAGAGTCGGGGGGGGGGGGAATTACCGCTTTGGGTTTTTTGTCGTCGGGTTTCTTCTGGTCCTTGGACTCGACGGCGGGCGTCTTGGCGTCGCCGGCGCCGTCCTTGTCCTTAGCTTTCGGAGGCAGGTTGGTGGGGGAGAGGAGGTCGACCTTCTTACGGGTCTTGGCCTCCACCCGGTCCCGGATCTTCAGGGGGTCCACCTTCCCCACCACCGTCAGCTTGTTGCTCGCCAGATCAGCCGTCACACCCTCCACGCCTGCGCGCCCACAACCCGCGAGATAAGTCGCCGATGAATTAAACCCCAACGTCTAGATTCAACGGGACAATTCAAAACACACACAAAGTCACCGAGACCGCACGCATGCTATCTTGCGCCGGTGCACATGGGAGAGATGATTGAAAAATATAATAAGCGATGTTTTTTTTTTTTTTTTGATGTTGCAAACGTTTTGCCAAAATTAAAATTGGAGATCGATTGATGGAGGGAGAAAAAGGGGGGGGGGGGGGGGGGGGGGGGGAATTGGGAGGGTGAGGATACCGTCGAATCCCTTGACGGAGCGCTTGACCTTCAAGGCGCAGCCCTCGCAATGCATATCGACCTTCAGGACGACGGTGATCGGACCGTCATCCTTCTTTCCTCCTCCGCCACCGCCACCTCCACCGCCACCGCCACCGCCTCCGTCCTTCTTCTTCTTCTCCCCCTCCGCCTTCTTATCCTTCTCATCGCCCTTCCCTTCCTTCTGCAGAGCAAATTAAGAACATAAACAGCACTATTATCAGCGCAAAAAATTCGGCGATTATACGGGAGCTGAGCGATCAATTGAAAAAATCGGGGGAGCGAGTCTCACCTCGCCCATCGCCTCTTTCTCTCTCTCTCTCTCTCTCTCTCTCTCTTTCGAGAAGTGAAGGCGGCTAATGGGCGCGGGGTGAGATATAAATAAGGAGGGGAACCTTCATGTATATTGCAGTCTCACGGCTCTCACGGTCTCACCCCACCATCCATGTTACCATCATCATCGTCGTCACCATACACATCCGACTACCATGATGCCGTCCACGTGTCCCGATTGGGCCGGCGGCAAACGGAGAGAGCGGACCGGGAAGGCGGTTAGTTTTAGACCGGGCCGTCCGCATCTCTGGAGGAAAGGTCGAGAACCACGTGGCGTCATCATTTGATGGGCCCGTCCAACACCCCCTCCCCCCCCCCCCCCCCCCCCCCCCTCTCCTCAGTCCTCACAGCCGTGGGCCGTTGGAATGATGCCCGAGATGGATTCTCCGGTTCAAATGACCGGGCTGCTTCTACGCCTTCGCCGTTGCATGGAGGATATTTTCGTAAATATGGGGTGGGTAATGCCTGGACACCGCACATGGCTGGCACGTGTCCAAAAGTTGGGGGCCCGTTCGCGGCACCTTCGCGGCGGAGCTGAAGACTGCTAGTACTCACTGTGGATCGAGTACATTGGTGGGGCCTCCAGTTACGGCCTACGGGGCACACTGATTTGAGCCGTATGGTCCGTATGGTTCGATTGACAGTTTTAGCCTCCAGATTGGGCAAGTTGGAGACCTCCGGTCCGGAGTAGTGAATAAAACGAGCTCAGATCTCCTCCAGTCGGTCGGCTCCGGTCGGTGTCCCTGGTGCGCATCACAGCCGCACGATGGCCGGCTACCCGAAAGTGAATGTACTCCAGCAGAGTGTATGCGGCTGTGATGCGCGCCGGGCCCACCGACTGCGCTGACAGACTGTAGGAGATCTGAACTCGCATAAAGCCTGCCAGCTGGACTTTGAGATTTTTCCCGTGAGCTTTTAGGTAGATTTCCAACGGGTCTATTACTAAGCTGAGAATAAAAAAGGGACTGAAAAGGAAACCCCAGCCATTGACAGGATGTATTATGTCTCCCAGTGCATGGGGTACCTTTTTCATCTTTTATGAGTTGGCCTTTTAATTTTAAGAAGGGCTATTCAGCCGACGGTTTTATATTCTGCACAACCTGATTGACGTGGCAGCATACAATTGATGGTGTAAAATATTTAAATAATATTTTTTTATTTTTAAGTAATGCCATTTAAACAAAGTGAATCGACACAAAAAGGTATGGGTCTGATTTGTCAAAGTTTTTATCGATACAATTTATTCAAATAATATTATTTAAAAATAAAATAAAATTCGTGCCCTTTGGTGGGATGCTAGAGAGGTTCCCTCTTGGACTACCCCAATGGCCGGCAGTTGATGTCATGTTCACGATATTTCAGGATTAATAACTATGTGTACTTAACTATGCTCAAACTCAATAAGTAATAATAATAAAAAAAAAAAAATTCACTAACTAGCGTATATCCTTGTATACCCTAGATCTTATGACATGGCTAATGTGGTGTTAGTTGATGGAAACATTACCATAATAGAAGTATAGTATTGTGCCAACTGATTGTGTGCGTGAGTTAGGAGCTATGGAGTGTGAGTGTGCTGCGTGCCTAATTCATGCAAGAGTTCAGTTCTCCTCTAGTCGATGGGCCCGACGTGCATCATAGCTAAATGCAATCGACAACTCGAAAGTGAATCATACTCCAGCAGATTGCATGCATGTGGTTGTGATGCGCACTGGGCTAACCAACCAGGGCCATTTGAGTGACAGACTAGAGCAGATTTGACCTCTTCATGCAACTATCTGTACGCCAAGACTACCTAGCTAATGAATAATGATAGGAGTGATATCTTGGTCATCAAAGATATTGCGTATCGAGCCACGATCTTCTTGAGTATCAGATTTATCCCAGTCCTCGGATAGCGGACAAATGGGACATCGGCGAGGGGCATCACCTAGCTCCATTAACCTTAAAGACTGGCTAGTTGATAAACAAGTTGCAACCTTAACTGATTCTATTAGTCTTGGTGGTGGCTTGGCCTCCAATGCAGATGCAGGTACGACTATTTTTGGGACAGATCCGCGCCAGCTATTTTGGAAAGTCCCACACGTGAGCCAGCTGTTTTGGAACATCCGCAGATCATTTTAAGGGATTAGCTATTTCAAAAGATTTGTTGTTTTAAGGGATTTGCTGTTATGGTTGTATTTTCACCATTATTTGTTATCTTTTTGGAACGGAATTAGTTCCATTTTTGGGGGGCTTCTTGCCGACCCACTGTGTATTTGTACCCCTGAAGACTAATGAAGAAAACAAGCTTCACATTGTGGATGTAGGCTTCTTTGCCAAACCATGATAAAAACCTTTTGTCTCTTCTTCTCATTTCCCAAATTATATCATGGTATCAGAGCTTGGGTCTTAAAACTTGGTGATTGATTACGGGTCGATGGTCAAGTCGAAGATCCCATCTCTCATCAAACTTTTTATAACCAACCTTCTTTTCTTTTTTTTATTGATCTTTCATCCACTGATCCACCATGGGCGATCATGGAAAGGAAACCGCTTATCCCAATATCAATGTTGATTCATCATACTTTCTTCATTCTTTTGACAATCCCGGAATCTACATTGTCACTCAAATTTTGACTGGAGAAGATTATGCGATATGGTCGCGCGCTGTTCGTATGACACTTCTTGCCAAAAACAAGTTTGGTTTCGTCGATGGTACCATCGTGAAGCCAATTTCGTCAAATTCCAAAGCTTCTCAATGGGAGAGATGCAACAAGATGGTTTACTCATGGATCCTTAATTCTATTCAAGTCGACATCGCCAATAGCGTGATGTATGCGGAGACTGCACGGGAGGTGTGGGTAGAGCTCAACGAGCGCTTCTCTCAACAGAATACCCCCCGTATATTTCAATTATCTCGTACCATTGACACTCATGTGCAAGGTACGTCCTCCCTTGCATCCTATTATACTGGGCTTAAGGCGTTGTGGGATGAACTCTTCTCTTACAATGCCATCCCACCTTGTACTTGTGGTTCTTCCAAGGAATTACTGAAATCCATCAAAGGGAAAAGGTAATGCAGTTTCTGATGGATTTAAATGAAAGCTTCAATGCCATACGTAGTCAGATTCTCCTGATGGATCCTCTGCCTACCGTTATTCGTGCTTACTCCCTCCTTCTCCAAGAAGAGAGACATCGAGACCTTCATGTGATGGCTCCTTCTCACGAGACTGCGGCCCTCTCCATCAATCGTTCAGGACATTCTAAGAAGCCACCTATGCATTGTGATCACTGCAAGAGGGACAATCATACGATTGACCGTTGTTTTCTTCTTCACGGTTTTCCACCAAAAAATAATCGTCGCCAACAAGGAAAATCCAAAGACAGTTCTTCCAATAATAATCAACGGAATAGAGGCTCACCTGCAGCAGCGGGATCAGTCAATAGTGCAGAAGGAAACAAGCAAACTCCAGTCATTTCTCATGATCAGTACCAACAATTGATGGCCTTACTTTCCGTGGCCATGCCCACCAACTCCTCGTTGTCAGGTGTCACTTTCTCCTGTAATATCGATTGCCCTCCCATTCGATTGATTGTATTTTAGATACAGGAGCTACTCATCATATGGCTTGCTCTAAGTCCTTGTTTACGCTCCTTACACTTAAGTCTAATATTTTTCCTATTACTCTCCTGAATGGCCAATCACCCACTATCACTTTTACAGGGTCCGTGGATCTTCCTAATGGACTGCATTTGAATAATGTTCTCTATGTTCCTATTTTCAAACTTAATCTTTTGTCCATTCCTCAGTTAACCAATAATATGTCATGTCTCGCTGTTTTTCACCATGATCATTGTCTGATATAGGACCTTTAGTCGAGGAAGACGATTGTACTAGGTAAACTGCACCGGAGGTCTCTATATACTGGCCGGACTCACTTCAAGTCAACGTTGTTGCTACTCAACCTGTACTTACCTCTGATTATTGGCACAACCATCTGGGACACCCCTCACCATAACATTCAAAGTTTCTTTCCAGATCCATTTCTTATATCTCTTTCTCGGAATATGATATTTGTAATGTTTGCCCCTTGTCCAAACAAACAAGGCTACCCTTTCTTAGTAGCTATATTTCTAGTAAATATTGTTTTAGTTTGATCCATATTGACATTTGGGAAGGAAATCAAGTTGCTTCTTTATCAGGCGCTAACTATTCCAGCGAGGATGAGTTGTGGCTGTCACATTTCTGTTATCGATCCATGATGATGTCGCAGTGCTAGGGAGCCACCAGACTTGAGAGAGTTAGAGAAGCGGGAGATGGAGGACTCGCAGGAGTGGCGCCGACGGACAACGGAGCGTTGTTCGTCACCTTGCCAGTGAGTTCATGATCATGTCTTCTGGCAATCACCAGAAGAATACGATCTAGCTGGCCACAGCGGCTCAGCCCCAGAATTAGATCCCTTACCGAATTCGGCAGCATGGACGACGGATTAGTTGCATCTTTTTGCGGGCAGCGAGCATGGCCGCCGGATTAGAGGCCCTTTGGCGGACATTTAGTCTAGCCGTCGATTACGCCACCATATCTTTCGGTGGCTCCTGCAAACCCGTCGCATATGCCATCTTTTCCAGCGAGGCGAACATGGCCGGTCTCCGCATATGCTGCCTTAAAGATCACATTTTGTTGTAGTGAGTATTACGTCCATTATCAAACGTTGCAAGTAATATCAGAAACGTTTCCTTACTCAGAGGAAACCATTGCTGAAGGATGGTTAAATAAGAGGGTCCAAGGAAACTATAGAACACACACAGAACAACACAATTCTTTATCTATTTCTTAATTTTCTTCTTCGTTTGGAATTCGTTGAGAATCCGATGGTCGTCGTACCATGGCGGCGGATTTACTTTCAGAGCATTGTGCAAGCACAAACCCCTACAACAAATCAATAAGTCATTTCTTTCTTTATATTGAAAAGTTTTTTGAGCCATTTGCTAGATTTAACCTATGTTTAGACTCCGCACTACAAGAAAAACGGGTTTTCTTGACGGTTATTTTTTAGGATTAGTTAACGATTTTTTTTTAAACTGTCAATAATAATTGGTTTCTTGATGGGTTAGAAGTAAGCGTCAATAAAACCCCAACTTTATTTGACGGTTTATAATAAAGCGTCAACACAACTTATGATTTTTATATATTCCGAATTTCACTTTACAGTTTTCTATGAATCATCAAGTATTTTGTGATTAGTTGACGGTTGTTTTATGTAAACGTTAAATACACGCTTTTCATATGAACCAAATGGTTGTAATATCACAAGACATAATTTATGCTATTAGTTTCTTTTTTCATCAACCATCCAATCCAATTTATGATAGGGATGGGGATATGTCGGGAATCGAGATTGGCAGGGGAGTCAAACCACACCGCAGAGGCATAGGGGCAATTGAAAATACGTGAACGTATGAATCCTCATGATTTCTACAAAGAAGACAGAGGGAATCAATACCATTTATCCATTTTTTTATATTATATCGAGAGTTGGTAGAGATTGAAAGAGAAGACACCATATGAAGAAGTTGATTCTAGGTGATAAGTACTTATGATTTTTTGTTGCAAAAAAAAGTTATAATGCTTCCACATCTTTCTCCAAATATCTTTGTTTTGGACTGAATTTGATGTTTCGGCATTTGATGAGTGGCCATAGTGGGTAAACACATAAGCTGATTTGCTAGTGAACTTTTCCGTTGGAAGTTGGTTGCCAAACAAGTTTGCCGACAACCCCCCTATTGAATTGTGGCAAGTTGATTTGACATATGGGGTTAACCATGAATTGGTCAAAGGTTTGTTGAAGGAAGGGCTTATTCCATGAGATGGGGCCATTGGTGATAAAGCTTGCAATCGAAATAATTATTACTATGAGTTTCCAGATTATTACTATGAGTTTCCAGCTCATTATATGTTAATCTAGGTTGAATGTTATAACGAAACAATGCAGATAATATTGTAATTTTTTTATTTTTTATTTTTTTGCGATCAACGAGTGTTCTGAAACCTTTTAGGACAATGGACCCTTCGAGTTTGTACTAATCCTTATGGAAATACACACCGACCCACTCGAAATTTTCCTTACGAACTTGAGGTGGGGATGAAGCAATCCCACCACCTCCTCACCCAAGCATCAATTGCTCTGCCAACTCCCCTATCCTCTGGTGGGTAATTTTGTGCTTACTTTGCTATAAGTGAATGCATTAAACTAAAAATTGCACATGTGCTTGATGATGAATAAGTCTGGTTCGTGATGATGCATGATTAGGCCGTGTGTGTGTGTGTGTGTGTGTGTGTGTTTAGTTTTGGAAATGAGCTTATAAGCTCTAGGCTTCTTGGTTAAGAAATTTTATCACTGAGATTAGGATTGTGGATTCTATATCCAGACCTATAAAGATCTGCTATGATAATATGACTGTTATGTTTTTCTCAAAGAACAACAAGTGCGGGAGTTATAGCAAGCACATCGATATAAAATATTTTGTCGTGCGAGATGGTCAATCAGTTGATAAGATCATCATGAAACATATTGGTACGGAGCTCATGGTTATTGATGCAGAGCTTATGGTTACAGATCCAATGACTAAAGGTTTGCCACCCATTCAATATAAGGGTCATGTGGATAGAATGGAGCTTCAAAGCTCATTATACGTTTGATTATGCTTGTACTTTTTTCTTTCAACAGCTAATAAAGTTTATACTTTCGTCTCACTCTGGATATGTATACTTAAGTTTGTGAGACATACAGTAGGACCTCAGAGTAAGACTATCTTTTACTCGTAAATTTTTATGACCACATAAAGTGCTTATTCATAGTGGATTGGCCATAGCATATTGCATGGAGGGGAGTGTCTGTGCTAGGGGTGACAATGGGTCGTGTCGGGTTGGGCGTGTCGGGTCTAGTTTCGGGTCGTGTTCAAAACCCCTAGACCCGGACCCGACCCATTTAACTAATCATGTCTAGATCTTAAACCCGTATCTGACCCGCTTATAAACAGATAGACCCGATAAGACCCGTTTACCACAACGGTTCTATTCAGTTGACCCGATCCGACTCGACCCGAACTGACCCAATAGACCCGCTGATACTATATATTACAGCATCGGATTGCAGGTAGACCCGACCAGACCTGACCCGACACGACCCGTTGAGTTTTAAACGGGTCTTCCTGGGTCTACGTGTCCAAACCCTAAACCCGGACCCGACTCGTTTATTAAATGGTTCTATCGTGTTGACCCGTTTATGACCTGAACCCGTTTAACCCTGACCCAGAGCCGCTAACTTCGTGTCGGGTCGTGTTGGGTCTGCCGTGTCGGGTCCAAATTTGCCAGCCCTAGTATGCGCGTAAGGACATAAACCACCACGATTGATGTGACTATGAATCATTGTCTAAGTGAAGGAATACCTCTTAAGGATACAGGTCTAGTTTGTTTTTGTAAAATAAAAAGTGTGCACATTAAGGCCTTTTCAAACTGAGTTATTACCTAATAGCGTGTGTGTTTTTCAAAATATTTTTTTTGTTTTTTTTGGGTTTTGTTTTGTCAAGTGAGAGAGTGTTGGGTTTTGGCTCAACTCCACTCATTAGGACTTGGGCTTTAGCGGGCAATAAGCAGGCCCGAAGGTATGTAATTAATAGCTCATGAACCAAGCATAATCCTATAGGTGTTAGGATTTGTGTTAGGTTTCGATTAGGGGAATAGGTCCCAACCATGGTTACACATGGGGGGTGCCACACCTTGCTAATCCTAACCGAAATCCCAGAAAAAGGAAACAGGGGGGGGGGGTGCGGCTTGCAAACAGAAGCTACCTCTCTCTCCTATGTGTTGCAATCGACTGAAAAGGGGGGGGGGGGGGGGGGTCTATTTGAGATCGCGACCCCCCCTTCCTTCCCTTTGGATCTGTTTATTTGCACCTATGGATTTAGTAATGGCACCAGTCTCAATTTCAAACTTTTAGTGTTGGTAATCGTGATATTCCTAAAATGCCCTCCTTTTCTTTCCGATCTCCCCTATCGTGCTCCGCCGCGGACACCACCCCAGCGTCCTCTACCACTGCCTCCTCCTTCCGAAGCTGCCCCCAGCCACCCTCTTCATTCCTTCTCCTCCTCCCTTCTTTTTCTTCCTCCTCAACTTCTTCCTCGCTAAACCCCAACCCATCCACCGGAGGTGCCAATCGGTAGATGCAGACTGGCATTGCTATGCAATGTCGACATATATCTGAGGAGGAAGAGGAAGAGAATAAAGGAGGAGGGTGGCTAGGGGCGGCGTTCAGAAGGAGGAGGCGGCGGTGGAGGAAGGGGGAAGAAGGACGGAGGTGGTGGAGAAGGAAGGAGGGAGGAGAAGGAGGGCTGGAGGCGGTGGCCGAGACAGAGCGTGATGGACGCGCGGCTCAATGGTGACCAGATAAAGATTGGGGATGAGAGTAAAAATAATAATATATTTTTTAAAATTTACGTGGGTGCCATCACTAATTCCATGGGTGTGAGTAGATGAATCCACAGCACCCGTCTCTCTCGAGCCTCTCCCCCGCCCCCGTCTCTCTCTCTCTGTGCGTGCGCCGGTTTCACAGAAACGGAGAGAGAGGAGAGAGGTAAGGTTGCCATCCCTCCCTCCACTTGCTCGGTCAAGATTAAGAGAAAGAGAGAGAAGGATCCGCATCAAGTGCTTTGTGATCCTCTCGTCTCTCTCGTTTCTCATACGGGATTTCCTCACGTGATTTGGGACGCCATCAAGAACCGTGGTTGAAGGTCTATTCCTAAGATCTTGCGTTCCCCGCTTCGTCCTCGATGATCGACATCTGAAGAAAACCTTGACATCCACCTCTTTCCCGCCGGGATCCGAAGATTGCCCTCCTCTCCGCCGGAATCTGAACATCCTCCGCTTCCCCTCCGGTAACCCCTCCCCTATGTCTCTTTCTTCTTCTTCTTCTACAAACCGAAGGATCTGCCGCCTAGTGTTGTGGTTTGTTGATTAGGTTTCTTCCCGATCTATTTCGTCCCTGCAGAAGATGGTAACTGGCGCGAACCACCAGGCGGACGGGGGCAAGGGCCCGTCAAATTTCTCCAAGGGTTCGGCGATCTCCGGCGGGCATTCCGCTTCCACGAGCGGCAGCGTCGGGTCCCCCTCGAGCCGGAGCGAGCCGGCGGGTACCGCGACTCCGGCGAGCGAGAACACTTTCATCAGGCTCAACCAGCTCGACATCCACGGCGACGATGCGGGATCACCGCAGGCGACCGTCAGGTGAGTGCTCACTATCTCTTTATCAGATGATAGATTTAGTTTCCATCCACATTAGCATGTAGATGTTTGTTGGTGCTCCAAGCATTGGTTTGATCTTGAGCGAGACTGCGATCCAAATTGAACTGAAAACAAAGATCGGATGCTCCTCTCTGTTAAGACGCCAAATTGATTGACCATCTTTTTATTTAGAGAGAAAAACCTTCATAGCTGGTTCAATTGTAAGGGGCTGTCGAGATTGGTATAACTAGTGAGCCATGTTATTATATGCTTAGATGCCCATGAGAAATTTCTTATCACCTGTCCGTAGTTGGGAGAGCTGATTCCATTACGAGGCGATTGATGGTTTATCTGTGGAATAATTTGGAAAACGGATGGCAAGGCATTGTATTTTAGGGCACTTTAATGTTTGCCAATGAATCATGCTGCATTTGCTAATAGGTTCAAGGGAAGTGTTTTTGTCAATTCTCCATTATATCATTGTGTTTGGAACTTTTTCTATGACAGGATGTATGGTTCACACACCATTCTTTGTCACTCATCCTATCTAGTTATTTGAAAAGTTTTCATGATCCCTTTTTTCTCCCTTTACTTTCTCATCATCTTATTTCTCCTCATCTTCATCTCAAGAGAGCCAATTTTGGAGATGGTGCACATATTGGCTTGAACTGGGAGTCATGTAACTTAGGTATGTATATCTAGGTTACATCCGAGGACTAACTGGGATTTTTATGCTTCCAAAAAGCTTGATATAAAAAGTAACTTAGGGATTTGTATGTCACATTTGATGACTAATCAAGACTCTTCCGCTCCCAAAAGTCTTGATATAAGAGAAAACATGAGTTGCTGCTCAAAATTTGTTTGCTTCAAGTTTTTAGAACCATAAGAGTCCAAGTGGCACCCTATGAAGCACAGACACGGGTATGGCGACACGACACGACACAACACGGACACGGCGACAAGACATTTCTTCAAAAATGAAGGACACGACACGGCTATGACACGACAATTAATATTTATTATTTTATATAAATAATATATAATACATGAATACTACATAGAGAATCAGAGATGCTTAATTTCGAAGAATAATTCATAAAACATGCTCAAATTAGATGGGAAATTACTTTATGGTTATGTTTAAGAAATTTCAATGGTAGCACAATACCCAATTTGACAACTACTAAATTTTTTCTTTTGGTAATTTCAACGATTCAGTCTAATCAAAATTGAATTGAAGAGGGCAAAATGAAGTTTATTTACTATGGGGTCAGGTTTGGCACTATGGGATACTCACTAGAGGTCATAAGGGTAATGACAACTATCCAATAAAGTTCACAAAATCCACAAAGTTCTAGAATTATTGCTAAAAGATTATCTTAATATTTGTAAGAAAAATCCTATTAATTATATCATATGATGTTATAACCTTAGAGGATATAAGTTAAAGCCAAATCTTAATCACAATCGTCCATTACACCAAGCCCCAAACAAATCATCCAACTCATCCCTGATCCCATGCAAACAACGTCCCTATCGTGTCCCAGCCGTGTCCTGGTTGTGTCCCAGCCGTGTCCTGGACAAAAAAAAACCAGGACACTTCGGAGCCGTGTCCGACACGTGTCCGGGCCGTGTCCGTGTACGACACGTGTCCGACAAGGACACGAGGCCCTCTACGAAGTGTCCGTGTTTCATAGGTGGCACCTAGGTGCCGCCTAGGCGGTGCCTAGGTGACCCCCTAGCTGGGTGGTTGTCTCTAGCTGGCCGCGTAGGACCGCTTAGGACAACGTGTAATAAAAATATTGTAAATTTCTATGAAGCTAGGATTTTTCAATGGCTCTCGTGTAGTGTAATCATGAGTGACTAATTGGTTGATTGGACATAGGATGTGGAGGATCGCAACCAATTGAGCTAAGCTGGTTAATTCGTAAAGGTCCTATTACACGCAGCAGTTCAGGCGCCTGTGTGGGTGAAGCACACATGCTTCGAGTTGTGTCAGATCCTTAAGTTATACTCTATTTAAGGGATCATTGAAAGATTTGTCGGGTCTTTTTGAAGGAACCATAGGCTGATTTTGAGCCGATATGATAAATTGGTGCATAAAGGGGTTAGTGTCATGGCTAAGCAGCGACGAACTCATGAATAAAAGAAGCAAAAGAGGGAAAACTTGATAAAACATAGGATCCCAGGTTCTTAGAGGGTTTCCTTGTCTTTTCCAAGTTTGATCCTCTTGGTTTACCAAGTGGCCCTTGCCCCTTGGTTCTGTGGGCCTTGGTTATGGGTGGGAGCTATTTTACATAATCGCCTCTATATGCACATGAAGCTAGTCACATAATTGCTTCTATACGTACATGTGTATGTGTGGAGATGGTTGCATTGTTACTTCTTTGAGTGCACATGCAAATGCTCGGGAATATTAGGGGTGCAACTCCGATCGGGTTTGGACCAAAACAGGAATTGAACCAACCTATCGGTTCTACCAAATCCAAACATGATCCGGACCGAATTGGGCATAGACCCAACCTGACCTGCACTAAGGGCCGGTCGGTCTAGGTCGGGTCTCGGGTTGACTAGTGTACGTGGTATGCACTGTGCAGTTTGCATTGAATCGTGAATATACAATATACATTGAATAGTGAACATGCAATATGCTTATATATACTGCCTACTACTGGCTAATATACACGTTTCAAAACAAACAAACATCAACTTCAAAGCATGGGATAATGGAAAATTTATAGATAAAGTAGGCTGTAGGCATTCAAAGCATAGCTCGGCTCATGCTGTAAAGAAGTTACATAGCATTGGTTTAGTGAACATAAACACTGATCAGATCAACTAAAGGTGATGGATAAATGGATATTCTAATAAAAAGTTAATAACTATAAATACTATAAAATTTATAATAGATGAGTCTGATTCTCTGGTTGGTTCAGGTTTATCCGAGCCCTAATCCGGAAATGACCTGGATTTAGTCGGGTCCAAAAGAATGAGAACCGAACCAACCCGATTTGCAACATACCCGAACCAATCTGACCCATTTAGGTTGGGTTTACCTGATCCAAGTTGCACACCTACGAAAAATAACATGGAGCCTATGTTAACCATTATGGTGGGAGTAGTCCCACATTTCTCGGAGAGCTCTTTTGCTCCTCTCCTTGGTTTTTATATAAAGAGGGATTTGCCCACCATTGAATACACAAAACCTGTGAGATGAGGGGGAGTATGAAAGGAAGAAATATTTCGCTAGGGAACTCCCAAAACTTCATGATTCAGAGGATCCCCTATGGCGGTTTGGAGCGAAACCTTTAGGCTGTGTTTTGGTTGCTGAGAACGTTTTGCAAGAAAGGAGTTTATTGAAAAGGAAATGGAAAGAAGGATAACAAAGGAAAAGTGCAATTTCTTGCTTATATTTAGTTGTCTGGAAAGATAGTAAGAACTTGACTTTCTTTTCTTTTCTTATGTTTCTCCATGTTTTTGGAATGAACTTCTTTGTGGTTTTTTGACGGAAACAAGTTTCTATGGGAAAGTATTTTCTTACGGGGACCACACTTTCTCGTCAACCAACACCCAATTTTGCAAGAAAACTAATACTTTCTTTTCTTTTCCTATGTTTTACTAGCAACCAAACAAGGCAAACATATGCTTAGGTTGTATACTCTTCCTATAAGGCTATAAATAATATTCTTCTTCGTGAATGCACGGGCATTCTTCAATGTTCTTTGAGGACCGACATGATTTCTTCAACATTTTCGGAGTGTGGTCATTGATCTGATCGCCATAAGTATTTAAATTTACTTATTTTTTATACTTTATTCGCATAGTGGAGTAAATATCTGGGATCCGATGAAAATTTTAGACCAAAATTTATAATTCTTCATCGTGGGTCCCAATTTGAGCTGGGAAACCGGTTCTCCCATCACCCAACATAATAAACCTTGAGGTTAATGAATTAATCTGGGTTCGTGGGAAATTTTGTCAGTAAATTATCTTTTAATTTTTTCACTGCGGTCCAAATTGAAGTCGGGCAACCGGTTCTCCCACCCTGCAACATAATAAACCTTGAAGGAAGTACATTCCACCACATTTATAAGAGCATTAAGAAAAACTATTCTATGAGCCTACATAATGTTTTTGAGAGTTCATCTCATGATTGGAACTATTTTTTCTCAATGTCATGTTTTGATAAATCAATTGCCTTTTTCATGTTGCTAGTGGAATTAATCCTGATATATTGTAGTTGATTCTGATACTAAAAGCTACTATGCAAGGAGAATCCTGATATATAATTGTTGTGATGCGGACTATTGCCAATTTTTATCAGCTTTTAACTGATATTATCTTTTGAATAGTGGGAAAAAGAAAAAGAGGGGAGCACGGGCAGTTGCCGGTGATAAAAGTGGTAGGGGACTCCGCCAATTCAGCATGAAAGGTGTGTGAAAAGTCCTAGTTGTTGCTTTGCATATTTTCTTCCCCACAGTAAAGATTTTATACCTAGTAACATAATAGATTCCATGACGATGTCTGACAGGCTTCAACATTGTACTGAAAGGTTTCGGAATATGTTTTCTAAAATTTCTTTTGCAAGTGTTTGCATATATGCTAATGCTTTAACCAGATATAACCAACTGCTGCTGAATTTTCTATTTAAAGCTAATGAGATAATTTACTTTTGCTATCCATGTTTCTATCATGTGTGCTTAGTATGCGAGAAAGTGGAAAGCAAGGGGAGAACCACATACAATGAGGTCAGTTGGCTTTCTGTTTATATTATGTTTAAATTTTAATGGTTTATAGCTTATTCCATACAGATTTCGGCATTGTAATTGAAGCATGTTTTATTCACTGTTTGAGGAAATATCTCAGTAATATGATAAGTTTTAATTGTTTTTTTTGGGAGAAAGATCTTTAATTTTGTTTATAATTTCACTAGTTAAAATATGTTTATCAACATATCAAGTCTCATCCGTGAACTTATACTTATATGTTTAAATTATGTTGCTTTGATTTCATGCCTTTGCAAATTTCCTTGAATTTTAGATTAGGCTATCTGACTCTTTATTCCGAAGATCTCTCAAGTCTTATTTATTAAGTTGGATGGAATGTATCATCAAGAATTTATAATTTAATTGTAATCACTTGAGGAATTGCGAACCAATTCTCACTAGGGCATGAAATCTAATATAGACAACCAAAATGCTCACTGTATGAGCCTACACCACACGTCCAAGGGGGTGTATAAGCCTCTGCATTAAGGAACACTTGACAAGATCACTAGACCTAACACACTTAATACTAATTCCACACCATTAACATAACATAATCAACATATATTGAACACCCCCTCAAACTCTAGGTGGATGCACCATGTATTTGGCATAAAGACAACAATCTAACTGTCAAGATAGGAACCAAAGCAATTCGATTGATGGAAAGGAGAAATGCTAGAGAAGATAATGCATTAGCAGAAGAGCATGTTTGTAGAAAGGTGATATTCCAAGCCTCCAAGATGCTGAAGAAGTCGAAGAAGCCATAAGAAAAATACATGTGTGTAATTATACAGAGCCTCGAGGTTAAGGTATGACTGACAAAGGTGATATTCAAAACCTCCAACATGCTAAAGAAGTCGAAGAAGCAATCGGAGGAGGAAATGAATGTGAATGTATAGAGACGTGGGGCATGTTTTCACCCCCTACCCCTAAGAGTGCACACACAAGCACAAAAAAGAAAAAAGAAAAAAGAAAAAAGAAAAAAGAAAAAAAAAGAAAAAAGAAAAAAGAAAGAAAAAAGAAAAAAACTATAGGCCGATGTCAATGAAGTGTTGAAGTGGCGGTGACCTTCAAAACACGAGTACCATAGTGGAAGTTGAACATGGAAAATGCCACATGCTGATTGCCCCTAACTACAAAAGAAGTCCGAGCAGTCACAAATGATCATTTTTCAAAAACCCAAAGCTCTGACTCAACTCGATAGTCCACCGAGTCGAGTAACTTGAAGACTCGACTCGAGTGACTTGATCATTATATATAGATGTGTGTGTGTGTGTGTCACCCCAACAGGTTAATCTCACAAAACCCAAATACACTGTTCACCTGACGTCAATGATGTCGATCAGGTCCTGCTACTTGCGACTACAACAAACAGAGGAGTCGATCCCGGGAAAGAGGGAAAAGGAGGGAAGAAAAGTTAGAGAAAAATACCCGATTTCACTCTCTCTCTCTCTAGATCTTCTTCATGTTTCTCTCCTTTTCCTTCCCATTTGCTCTCTCTTTTGTGCGGATGACAGACGTGGTTGAGGAGGACTGCACGATTGAGTATGGCGGCAGAGTCTGGTGGCACGGGAGGCTGAGGTGGCCGACACAGGAGGTTGAGGTGAGAGGGTTAGGGCCAGGGCCAACACGGAAGGCTGGGGTGAAAGGGTTAGGGCTAGGTTTTTTTCCCCTTGTTAAAGAAGAGGGCATGGAGGGGTTATTGCGATGTGAGATCACAAGGGTCTGTCATCACGACTCAGAGAGGGCAGGGAGAGACCTTAAAACATCACATGACTCTCAAAGTCTATTGAGTCGGGTAACTCAACTTGAATCGGTCGAGATATCAAGCTTATCCGACTGGATGCAACTTGAGCAAGTTGCACAGCGAGTTGACCCAAAAACTGACTGATCTGAGGCAACTCGAGTGAGTTTTGGGTCAACTCGTCGAGTTTTTAAACCATGCTATTGTTGCACCGAACAAAGCATAAATGGAAGATGACAAGACATATCCCATCGAGATGGTATAATTTACAGGAGTGCCAAGGACTTGCATGCAAATTACCTTCATCTTCATAACTGTTCAGGAAGCCTTTAGACAGGGGCGGATCCATGAAGGAACGAAAAAGGGGGGGGGGATGGCCCCCCTAAATTTTTAAAAAAATTATGCCGAACTGTGTGGCGTGCAACACTGCTTGTGCCCCCCCTCCTCGTCTGACTTGTCTATCTAATTTAAGGTCCCCACGTGGACCTCTCGAGTAGTTTGCATCCACATCAATCCCACTCGAGTGTGATTCAATGGCTTGGTTTCATCCAACGAACGACTGACTCTGTTCTGATCGCAGAAAAGAAAAAGAAACATTTGCGATTCAGTGACCTGGTTTCATCCAACGGACGACTGTGACTCTGTTCCGATCGCATAAAAGAAACAGAAACCTAAATTCCCAAATGGCACTCTTTCTCTCTTCTCTCTCTCGCTCTCTTGCAGTTGCAGGGACAACATCGCGCGGCAGCGGTGTGGTTTGATACTGTGATTTAATCCGTCAATGACGCTACGAGCCATCCTCTTTGTCTCTCTCTCTCTCTCTCTCTCTTAGTCGCAAGGGCGTAATCGCACGACAATGTGATACTTTATTATTGTGATTTAATCCGCCCGAACCCCCCCCCCCCCCCCCTCTCTCTACTATGATTTAATCCTTCCCTCCCTCTCTCTCTCTCAACTCGCATCAGCAAAGCCGCAAAGGGATTTGGGCAAAAAAAAATTTCTCAGCATGATACCTTTTTGAACTTTGGGAATGGTTGTTATTGATCTTATTTCAGAGACAAGGAATGCACATGAATGGGAAGCATACATAAGCGGTGTGATCTTTGGGGTCTAACAATTTTGAATGTGGCATTGGCATAGTTCCACGTGGTAATCATTATGTGACCACCAATCATCTGTATTATGTGATTTTGTTGTTTTCGAAATCCATTAGCATTTAGCAATTCTTTGATATGTAGATAAAAGGTTGAGCCGTCCAAAGCCCTTGATTTTGATTTATGCGGGGGCTGCTTTGTTGATCCGGCACAGATCCATTTCGTTATCTTGTTAATTCTCTCCCCGTTTTCTTCTTCATTCTTCGTGAGATTAGGGATTCCAAGAAGAAGAAGCAGAAGAAGAGGTATGGTAGAATTTGATGTTTCTAGTTTTAGTTTGTGTAGCTCAGTAGTTGAACAAGATAAATTGCAGTTGTTTATGGTTTGGTTTATTATTTCAACTCTCGAAATGAATTTCTTTTCCAATTGAGAAAACTTAAACACTTCAATTTGTTCATAGTGATAAATCTCCATTTGAATTACTATAATGAAGAATTAACATGTGAAAGCTTAGGCTACAATGCTGACAAAATTATTCATAAATAATCAGAACACCTCTTTGAAATATTTAAATAATAGATGTATAATTTTTTAGGTTATTGGTGAATCATAATCTCACCTTGAAAGCTTGGGCTACAGTGTCTTATCATGATCAAAGACTCAAGTAAAAAACTATTGATGCATTCTTCAAGAGAGTATGTTTATAAATTAGAAAGTCATGTGCCTTTTGCATTTAATCATGATATTTTAGTTCATGATGACCAACGTTCTTCTAAATCTCCAAGGGTTGAGCCTAAAGAATTAGTTAATGTCACTTCTTTAGAACATGATCCTCCTGGTGAGCAGCATCCTTCTAGATCTCCAAGAGTCGAGAGTCTCGAGACCAAAGAATTTGTTGATGCCACTTCTTTAGAACGTGATCCAGGACTACGTCTTCAAATATGGCAATATCCTATTAGTTAACGAGATGAATGCAACGAGCTTATATCAAAGCAGAGCCATATAAGTTTCTTTTTTTAGATTTTCCACTTTTCGTACCAGATAAGCATCGTCGACGATTTCAATTTTCTTGGTTTACACTATTTTCTTCTTGGTTGGAGTATTCCCCTTCAAAGGATGTTGCAAATTATATGCTACATATGATGAAATTGTGGCACTGCTCTTTTGAGCAAGCTCGTACTATCCTTCATTTTAGTAGTTCTTTTGAAATTTTTATGAATCACTATGATCCCTCTCATGTTTGACCCTCCTAATCGAATTCATGTAATCTGCTTGGAAGCTGCAATTGTGTTGGTGGACTTGGCATAAAAAAGTGATATAGGAATGGAGGGAGCCTATACATGGTTTTTGAGGAGCCGACTTGCTCATAGCTTCAGAAGAGAAGATAGACCCCAGAACTTCCGATGTAGAGAAGTGGGAGGTCGGTGATTACAAAATGTGTTGATTGTCCATCCTAGAAGATGAAACCATTCAGCACCTTTCTTCACTGGCTCTGAGAACTGTGGAAGTTGTTACTCGGAGATTGTATGCTTTGTATTAAACCCTTGATAATAACAATGGAATTATCTTATAGAAACACATTATAATTTCTCAAAAAGGGGCATGGTCTTCTCAGGAACTACATCTTTAGCTTTCGACTGGATGCTATGATTTGAGAGAAAATGGTCAGTATGCCAGAGCAGTTTCAAAGCCTAAAGGCATTATTAAGCCTAAAGGCATTATTACAAAAAATCTTGTGTAAATTCAACAACAATTGTTTATTCTAGTTGATGGGTTTCGGTTGTGGACGGAGTTACTGTTGAGTGTTGCTTTGGGCTTTACTTGTGGGCTGGGCTTCTTGGTCCTTTTATGTACTTTTCCTCTCATTTTTTGGACTTGCTTACAAAAGCTGTATGAGAACTTCCTTCTCTATTGGTGGTGATATGCTGCAATATGGTTGGGTTTCTTTATATTTGAAGGTAAGGTTCAATAGCTCTAATAAAATATAGATGATTTGCTCCCATCTCCACTAGAGAAGCTCGTCTGACACGTACGGGCTAATATATCAACCTAGAATGCTCTATCAATTTTTCTTAAATTGTATGATAGTTAACAACTGGTTGGTCCAGTGCAAGGTCACTGATAAGTCTGATATCATGTTTGTTCTGCTTCAAGTCAGAGTTTTACTTTTTAGCCCCTTTTATCCTTACCAACAGACCTTATCCCATCTACATGCTGTTAACACATGGATCAATTACGATTTACGATCCATCTATATTTGACAACTTCTTACAGCCAGCTCTCAATTGGATGTTAACCCTCCATGAATTTGTGCTGAATTTATAACCAAGCCAACTTTTAACAAGAGAAGGGTCCTCCCAGAATACCTGAAAGGCCAGTTGAGGTGTAGGGAAGGTTACTGCTTATGTGAAATCAAGATTTTAGGTTGAACTTGTCAATATTCTTAGTTTTGTTTACTACTTTGTCATGTGTGAGCATTGTGAGGGTGATTTATGCTTAATCAACTAAATCCTATATATGCTTCGTACTATGCAATCTACATATCCAGCTGTATAATCACTCCTACCCTAGTGATAACTGGAGGTTGGAGCTCTTTTAAGATGTTGTACTGAGTCCACTATATTTTATAACTATTTGAATTTCATACCTTAGAATAAACAGCTTCCTTTATCAGGTCGCAGATGAACTTGTCGCTGAATTTGCAGATCCCAACAGTAATGTGGCCTCTCCAGATCAGGTAGTGCAGCTCTACTGACTGAAGAAGGAATATCTTAAGTAATTTTTCCTCTCACAATATAGATTTTTGGAATGCGATCTCACAAGTTTCTATTAAATACAGCAACAATACGATGAGAAGAACATACGGCGGAGGGTGTATGATGCCTTAAATGTCCTCATGGCAATGGATATTATATCAAAAGATAAGAAAGAAATACAGTGGAAGGGTTTGCCTCGCACTAGTCAGAATGATATTGAAGAATTAAAGGTTAGTCTGCATCAAGGTGTTTATCTGAATATAAATTAGAAAACAATGAAGCACTTCAAAAAGGGGCTTATTCTCCTGTTATGCGTAGAAAAAAGATGATCTGGCCTGTTTTTTCATACCTTTGATCCTCTGGTCCACAATTTTATTGCAGGCTGAACGTATTGGACTGAAAAATAGGATTGAAAAGAAAACTGCATATTTGCATGAATTGGAAGATCAAGTAAGATTGCTTTCTTGTATTCTTGACTATGGCCTCAATACTTCTTTTTCCCCCCTAATATAAACCTTTTGTTGTAGTCGTGTCGCAAATGTATGCATACTGTCTAGTTCCATTGGCACCAAAGTCACCCTTTACATGTAGTGAATGCGTCATGCATGACTGGACCCTTCATATTGTAGCTTTATCAGAAAGCAAAAAATACTGATATCTCGGTCCTCTCGGGCATGTATTGGCTGTTTGAACTGAAATTATTGAATACATGTTGTTTGTTTAGTGTAATAGGTTAATAAAATGTGAAACATTTAAAGAAGAGCAGAAAGAAAACAATAACTGCACATTTGACTGAAAGTGTTCTTTATTAATTTGAAGGGTTTGTTAGGTAATGTGGCATAACAAAATGGGTTCATTATAGATATGTTTTTGTCTCCTTGTTGGTAGGGCTGTAAATGGGCAGGATTCTGTAAGATCCAAAATCCAAAACTATTAAGGAATATAGGATCAAAATCCGAACCCAATCCAATAGAGACTGAAGGATCAAAACTCAATCTATTCACAATAAATAAACCTGTTCAAGTCAGGTTCTAAACTTATATGTGGATTTAAAATCGTAATTAGATATTTTTCTTGTAAAATTTCCTCATTATATACATTCTTTATTATATTAAAAAAATCACCTATAATTTCTTCTTGATTGATTGCGGTAGCATAAATTTTATTGCATGGAGAATATTAGAGAGAACCCCTTTTCCTACTGAATACACCCCCTCTCTCTCAATTTTAGATGGAGAGAGACAAGGTATAGGTGATTTCGTTGGAAGAGGTTGCTTATACGACTGTAGACACTGAAATTTCCTAGCAAAGTGGCTAAAATTTCTAAGTCTAAGACTTGACCCACCGGCCCCCGTGCTAGGGCCATATGATCAATTTGCTAGAGTTGGATGACCTCTGTGCTAGGTAGGGCCGGCTATGGGGAAAAGGAAAAAAAAAGGAGAGAAGGAAAAGGAACAAAAGGAAAGAAAGAAAGTAAAAGGAAAGAAATAAAAGAAAGTTGGTAGTACGAATGTTTCTCCAACGTGGATACTTGCCGAACCAAAAAATCCAACGGTCAAAACTTCAGGCCGGATCGCCAAAACCCAAGTGCGTAAATGGATCAAGCCATAAAAGGAAAGGCCCATAATCAAATTAAAAGCCATAACAACCGAAGAGAAAAATAAAGGAACAAATATCAGTGGTTAGTGTTACGATAAAGGGAAGGCACAAAAGATATTTTGGTAACAAGAAAATCTTATTATATCTCCCTTTACTATTTCTCACCTGTCCTATAAATAAAGGGGCAAGGGGAGGAGCAAAGAGTTTAGAAATCTCAACTCCAGAGATCAAGAGAAGGAGCTCTGCCAAGAAGACAACGAGACTCCAACACTTGAAGAATCGAAGGCTTCACGAGGTTTGGGGAAACATATCCCTCCAGGAGGAATTCCTGCTTGAACATATAAAAATCCTCCACCGAGAAGTGAGCACTTGAAGATCGACAAAACTTTGCTTTGTCCACGAAGAGAAAGCATCGCAAGTCTCTTCTTCCTCTCAAAACCCCCAAACTCTTGTAAAAATTGGGCAATTTATCTAAAGTCTCAAGTAAAATCCGAGAAGATCGAGGATCAGAGGACTACATAGGATCTTTCCCACAATCTCCTGATATCTTTTTCCATTCCGTCTCACCACCCACGAGCACCCGGACGTGGTTGTAATCTCGTACTGTTCTAGCAATAAGACGACCCATATGTCTGCTGCTACAAGGCTACAAGCCTACAACAACACTTGGTACATGAATTAACCTTTATGCACTGAATCTTAAAGTATGTTATAAGTTAATTGCTATCAGGTTGGTTTTCTGGTTATTAAATTTGTCAATATCCAAATCTAACTCAAACCAGTGTGTGATTATCTCTTTAAAAGATCCAAACTTGACTTTACTGGACTTGTGTAAATTTTTGGATCCAAACCTGATTATTTACTAAGGATTTGGAGTATTGGATATCACTTACATCCCTACATGTTGTGGTGTTGATGAGGTTTGCCATCCTGATTTACTAAGATGTATAAGCCCAATCCATACTTGACCTGGACCAGCTTGTGGTTGTTGATCGGCCCATATCGGCTAGCACTGTAGCACACCAAATTCGTTGACTCACATCAGGCCCGTATAAGTGTATAATCAGTTTACTACCTAATCTTTTGACATCCATGAGTTCATCATCCGCTTGTCACACGTTATTCAAGGTGACTCTGGTTTTTCTCCCATTTCTACTTGTGTGAGTGCATTAGTGTAACTTACTGATCATCAGTGTTAGTCTAGCAGCAAAAAAATGAAAGTAATATTTTGCTTTTAAATTTGCCATAAATTTTCAATAATGTCAATATCCAGACTTATATAATTTCAAGTCTTAGGTTCTCAATCCATAGCTGTTTCGAGAACAATATATGGTTTTCTATACCCGTGATTTAGCAGGTTGGTTTGGTATGGTTTGCGGGTTGGGTCTAATGTTGCAGGCCGATCTCCATGATTTGTCCAATAGAATATGTTCATTTTGAATGTAGAACAAGAATTGGGCATTAAAGTGGTATATTTGCATAAAGCAGTGTTATGATATCAACTGCCATATGTTGTATTGTAAAAGAATATGTGTCACCTATTATGAGTTGAGTAGTGAAATATTCTAAAATCATGCTTGTTGGTTAACTGATGTCCTCACATCTTTCTCCTCTCACATTAAGTTCATAGGTCTCCAAAACCTGATACAACGAAATGAGCAGTTATGTGGATCAGGAAATGCTCCTTCAGGAGGGGTGGCTTTACCTTTTATCCTGGTTCAGGTACTATTATTTTACTATTTTCTTCATCTGCAATTACTTTGACTTTTCTGACTCAAAGCATACTTTTAAGCTCTAGTGGGAATAAACAGATGGCTCTTGAGTAGTAAAATACTTTGATCTTTGTAAATAGTTAAATACACTTTTGTGCAAGTGTTTTTGATAATTTATGCATACAAAATGGAGCAGGAACAAGTTTGATGTAGTCTACTTTTCAAAATCGTGAAGTGTATTGAGCATGAGAAAATTTAGGCTTTTCACTCTACCATTGGCTTAATCGGAAACTTTCAAATACTATTGGTAGATAATTTATTTGTGTTAGCATGTGTTCTAAAACTATTTGATAGTGGTTGGAAAATGGTTGGGTTCGTCTTTCAAGAATAAATGGATTAAATATAGATATCTACGTTGGGATAATAACTCATTTATGCATAGTAAGTTAGTAACTATGTGTTCCTTACGTTAATAATATGCTCCCCACATTTAACAAATTAGATTTGTCTCTATGTTGTTCCATGACTGGCCAAGTAATGTATTACCACTGACAAAAAGAACGACTGCCAAGAATCTAGAGAAGTTATGATGGGTAGTTGGTCAGATCTAATATGGATCATACATGACGATAGGTGGAGTCGGTGGCTCTCCTGGGGTTCCCTCATCTGGGATCCCTAGGGAAGAAAATCAAGTTGGTCCCCCAAGGAACATGTCTGCACAATAATTTTAGCTGTACCTTTTACAATTCACTAGAGGAATTAAATGGTTTTAGGAAAGCAATTTATTTGAGATCATTTGTTTAGCTTTTACATCTAAGTAGACCAAATGGGCAGATTCACCCGGCTGTGGAATGCGATCTCAATGATCCAACAACTGTCATGATGGATTCCTAGGTACAAAAGGCTTAAACAATGGATAGCACAAGAACTAACCAGACAAAGAACTGTGCAAGCTAGCAGGGTATACTGATCGATTATCTGACATTTAAAAGGCTATGCACCTTATCTAGTGTTGTGATCGGTGTTAGACAAAGTCAAGATACCAACACTACGAGGTTACCTAGAGATTATTCATTAAGTTTTGGGTATGCAAAGTTTGCCGAGCATTATATGCCTCTTGGGTGCCCTATGCCTAGTGATCTAGTCAATTACCAGGCATAACCTGGCACTGGCAGATAGCCCCTTTCCGATCTTAATAAATCAACCACAGTTAGCCTTGTAGTTATGGGACCATTAGTTAATTCAATATTCATGGGCCTTTTCCCAAATAAATCTAGGACAATTTGTCTCATCGGCACTGAGACCAACCAAACACAAGGCCTGAAGGCTCACAACCTTTATGTTGAAATCTAGACTACCATAGCCTACATGGTCAAATTAATTGGGAAATTCCAAAACCTGCATAATTCAAGTAAATTAGGTCATGTCCATTGCACTTATCTAGGTAACAATTTTACATGCCCTTACTAGTGCTCATAGAATTCTCTCAAATATGATTGCCTCACACATTTCATTCAGTAGATCTAGCAGATCCTAGATCCATGATCTAGCATCGAGACCCATCAAATTGATTGCTCTTGTGATATGCAATATTTGTTTGATTTAGATCAAAGATCCTTATGAGTTATGACCTACTAGACCGGAAGAGGTTGTGAGCTTGCATATCAAACATCCTCAGGTCAGGTGATCACCAACCAACAATCAATCGGATCTAATCTAATCTTTGTTTCCTGTCTATCACTCATCTTCCTCCATCTTCTGCAGAACCAAATAACCAATCCATGGTGAGTTCGAGTTGAGAGGTGAGAAATTGTGAGGGCAAAGATAATAAGAGAAGTGGAGAAGCATTCCCTCATATATGACATTCTTTCATGTTAACACGTGGCACATTACTTAGTAAAGAGAGGCTCTCCTTAACTATATTCTATATTTTAACATGTATATGGACAACCCAATCAGGTTGGTTACCTCATAAAATAGAGATTGCTCTCATATGATCATATCCCTTAGCTCTCAAACTAGTTTATTGTACATAGCATATGGCTTGGTAACTTGGAGGCACAATAAGCAGCGATAGAAACAATACGTTATTTGTTGGCCAAGAGGCTAAAAAAGGGATCATTTTTAGGTTTTATACATTGTTTTAACAACAATATACAGGATATTTGATCGAGCAAATCTCTATAATTTGAATCATAATAATTTTATGGGTTTTATGTGTTAATACTCATGTTGAGGTTGGTAAAATATGAGATACATTCTTTTTAGTCAGTTATAGTTTTTCAAATTCAAATAGACAAAATGGTTGTAGGTTAAATCATCTTGTTTACTATATTACCTACATCAATACCAAAACACCAGACTGTGATTGGAAGATGCCATTGTGGTAAACAACAAGTGTGCAATATTGTTCCTGCATCATGTATGATTGATAGAAATCATTATAGTCCTGAAAATACAGCCTGTAGATCTTAGGAACAACGTAAAAGGGTTGGCATCCAATAGAGTGTGGAGCTACATGTTGTGATATGAGTTGCAATGCTATGGCTCACTATCATTGAAGCAGTACCAATACTTCGATAAAGGTCTATATTTATACTGCCTTCCACCACCTACCTCCTCTAGTATATTTTCATCTGTCTCCCTTCAAAGCAAGAACTAATTACTGCACCTCAGTAAATGCAATAGGAGGTTGTGCTTTGGCACTTCCGTCATCACAGAAAGTATCCTCATCCTTTCCACCACTACCATTCAAGGTATCGATGTTGTCAACATTATCATGAGATCTAAGGCATGTAGGTGGGTGTGGATGTCTCATCGTTTTGAGTTGTGATTGGATCCTAAACTTGACTTCATGCTCCTTTTCTTGGCCTGTAAGTTCATCTTCTCTAAGGAGTCACCATTGTCTCCCTTGTGTCGAGTCAGCGTCTGAGCATTGTGGTTATGTGTGCCCGCATGTCTGCATATGAGGTCTGGAATCATGGGAGCGGGTATGCGATCATCGCACAAGCGGGTATGCTTCCGCACAACTTCAACAATGAAAAAAGAGCCATTGGGTCCGCACATGATATTATCGGACAACACAATTCCTAATGTTAAAAACTAACCGTTGGATGAGTTGCGCGGCCGGACAATGGCGTGTACAACCCCAACGGCTACTTTACACTATCTTGAGAGTAGTGCGGTAGGGTTGAGATCAACGGTAAAATAAAAATTTCACCATGCATAAGTGATCAGAGTAAAGATTCAACAGAGACACGACAAAACAGATTCTCACAAAAGTGCTAAACTACATGTGATGCAATGGCCGTGAGTGAAATATGGTAGAAGCATACAAGGCTCCATCCTAAGCGATAAGTAAAGCACACACGAGATTTCTACTTTTTTAGGTGGTTCAGAATATCCTTATATCCACCCCGAGCAAGCTCAGACCCGCACAATAATCTGCTAAAGCACACAAGAGTTACAAACACAAGACAGAGACCCCTTGAAGCGAGCAAGACCTCCACAAACCCTATACGAGCTTGGCATGGGTGACCTCAACTACACCAACGATTATCCTTCTTGGCAATCTCCTCTCCATAGCTCCTCGAGTGACTCTTCCGTAGACTTGTTTGCGATTTGGATCGCCGCAACGACTCTGAATACTTGACTCCCTACAGGCGAGCTCGAGTAACACCTTCAACGATGCATTTGTTCTCCGCAAAGAACGAGATGTAATGAATGTAACGAGAAAAGGCTTTTAGAAATACTCGAAAATTGAATTGAACAATCTTTCGTCTTAGAGAATGTATAAAACGTAAAAAATCAAAACTCTAGACGACGAGAAAGATGAACAAGGAAGAACACAATCCAGAAATAAAATCTAAAGCCGTGCAGATGATTACTCAAAATCTCGGTAGCAACTGAAGTTATACTCCATAATATTATTGTTACAAAGAAATCACTGTAGCAGCTATGGAGTATAAGTTCGGGTGTATACGGAGTATAAATTCGGTTGCTATAGTGAAAGCACTGTAGTAGCTACAATGATTTCACTATAGCAGCTACAATGATTTCACTGTAGCAACCAAATTTATACTCCGAAAATATTACTGCTACAGTGTTTTTTGGTCTACTGTTGGGGATTTCACTGTATAACGCATGTAAAAAAATGGTACATCATGTTCTACATGGGTAGAGGGGCAAAATGGCCATTTTAAAAAAATTAATGAGGGACTTAATGCACTATGAAATAGATAGAGGTTTATCAAACTACATGGTTACTTAGAGGGGCCTTAGACTAATAATCCCTATATTATATGTACCGAATTTTTTGGTCATGACTCGATCGAGTTTTGACCGAGTTTCTGAATATACTCTACTATAGCAAGTTTTCGAGTAGAATCAGAGTTTTAAACAATGGTATGCACCATATGAAACTTGCAAGCTATTTTCTACTTACCCTAGAACCTATTCTTAACCAATTGTCTTTCTCATTAAGATCAATTGGCTTAATATTGATGATGATTCTCTCCTTTCTACTTTCCATTGTTGTAAAACAGACACGTCCACATGCAACCGTTGAGGTGGAAATCTCAGAAGATATGCAGCTTGTGCATTTCGACTTTAATAGGTAACTCTATATGCTCTCCCTTGGAGTTCATCATGACAGTCTTTTACTAGTCGTCAGTTATTATTCATTAAATCTTCTTTATTTCTGTATCTGCATGGTAGATTAGATTATATATTTGGATCCCAGCTTCCAGGTGTTAACCTCTAAATGGTCTGATGCAATGTTGGGATTATGTTTCTATACAATGATTGGATTATGTGTCCCGGTTGTCAACATACACTTGTTACATTCCAAAGCAAGCAACAAATAACTAAGACAGCCAAGATCCCTTATCTTACAAAGGATAAAATGGCTGATCAATGACATCTCATAGCTGACATCATAATGGCACAATGTAATGAAACGTTTTCGAAAAACAAGTTACTTTTTTTTAATCTATTTGAGAAAAAGATATTATATTTATATCTGCAAATTATAGCCAATACATAAGTCTTTTACCAGTCAATCTTTCATAGCATGCCTACCTACGTTAGTCCAATTCCATAGGCAGTTCCTGTCTCTGTTTATGTGTTTGATAGAGCAACATCCCAGATCTTCTCACGGCAAGCAAGCAAAACTTGGTTTAATTGTCCAAATTAGCCAAGAGCTCATCCATGATATGCACAATATTGTCAAACTTGGATTTTGACTTATCTGCTTAAAGCCAACCTGTTTTTAGACTTGAGTGATCGTCATAGTGCCAGCTTCAGCAAAGAGGGGACAAATAACTGGGGTTAGTAGAAGGCTCAATTTTTTTTGAAGCTATCCCAACTATTTTCTAATAGAGAAAATCTATTCAGCCCGAAGGTTTTCCCGATTCCACTTAGTACGACTGACGTGGCAACATACAATTGGTGGTGTTAAAGATTTAAAAGTCTGAAATTCAGCCACCTGTTGTACGCTGCCACGTCAGTCGTACTGAGCGGAATCGGGAAAACCTTCAGGCTGAATAGCATCTCTCTTTCTAATAACATATCTGAGCACCATAGGCAAGGCTCTTTTAAAGGCCACCAACCCTCAAGAACAATGACAGAGCTACAGTTTGCCAATTAAGGATAACAGGTTTGTATTTTGGGTGTAGATATAAACTCTCTATCTCTCCAAAATATCCTATCTACGTTATGGTCTGGAAGATATTGGTTATGGCGATATTGACGAAGATTAGATTATCTATGCACGAATTTACGTATGACATATCATGCATATATATTTGTCATACATGGTGCACATATTGTACCATGCGAACATGCACCGACACAAGGAGATACTAAGTCTACCTGTATGATACTAAGTACACTAGGTTTTTCCCTCTTTTTGTTTTACTTTAATCGAAACCGTACATCTCTCTCTCTCTCTCTCTCTCTCTCTCTCTCTCTCTCTCTCTCTCTCTCTCCCCGTGCGAACATGCATTGACACAAGGAGACACTAAGTCTACTGGTATAATACTAAGTACACTTTACTTTAATCGAAACCGTCTCTCTCTCTCTCTCCCCCCCCCCAAAAAAAAATGAGGAGCGAGATTCAATGCATCGAGCAGCATCACAGCTGCATGGGATTAGTACTAATGTAATCCATGTTTAATATCGATCTCTTTTGCTGACTCCATCCTGTCTTGAAACTTTAATATGCAGCACTCCATTTGAGTTGCACGACGACTCCTATGTTCTGAAGGCAATGAGATTCAGTGAAAAGGAACAGGACGATGGCGCCCATGAGCCCAGTTCAAATGGAGGTGGCGAGTGCTCGAGCACCCTGGCCATGTATCAACATCAAATGCCACAGCCCGTGAGGCCTAACGCGATGCGTAAACTACCCACCTCACCTCCACTTCCAGGAATACTAAAAGCATCGCGTGTGAAGTACGAACACTAGATCGGTCACCGCGAGCTCTCCATCATTGCCAAGGCCACTTTCTGTTTTGCTTTTCTTGTACAGCGCAAGTAATTAGTGAAGAAGGGAAACAACCAGCGTTTTCTGCTCCTCTAGCTGGAAGGATCAAGGGCACCTGCCGCTTCCCTGAAGTGCTCAAGTGTATTAACAATGGCAATGTGCTGGTTTAGAAATCCAAGTTTGTTTTGTATTAAGTTTGATTCTCTCCTTTGTTTTGATAGTGGTGATCGAAGATGAGAATTCATTGTGATTTCTTGTAAAACGTTGTATTTTTTTTTATCATCTTTCATTTGCATTTCGTTTCTCGTCGATTGGATGATCAGATTATGGCAAGCATAGGTGTCAGGGAAGTTTGCACCTGCTGGATAAATGTGGCTAATCCAAAGACTTCATTGACTATAACTTATTAGTGAAATACATAAGCACCGTCAGATGGCTCATTTGAGGGATTAGATCACGAGACCGATAGTGATTCTTGTGCATAAGAGGATTAGGGAGGGGGGCTTTTATCAAACCCTAGCCGCCACCCATATGGCGAGCGTACAACAACCATTCGGTTGCCTCAAGATCCGTGCACATCTTCCCCAACCGCAGCCTCTCTTTCCCCTTTGTACATTACTGTCTCCTCTTTTTCTCTCTTCTATCTGATATATAGTGTCCCTTCAGATATCTGATTTCAGCACTGGCATCCCACTCCCTCTAGGATCTTTGTCGAAAGCTTCTGGCCTCGATCTTTTCCGCCACTCTCTCCCTCACCGCAACTTCGTCCTTTCTTCTATTCTTCCGGATGACTTCGATGTGGATTCCAGCGGCATCAGTGCAAATTCCGAGGCACGTGAGAATTGAATATTGTCTCCCAGGGTAGTATCGATTCTTGAGCCTTCGTTTCCTTTGTTCCATGACTTCTTTTGTGATCAAAGCACAGTGTTGCAACTTGCTCTCCTGCAAAAATCTGCGTGCAGATTTTCAAGTGGGCTATAGATCATGTGGGATCGTCCCTAAAGTTGGTTTAGGGCAAATTAGTGATAAGTCCCTGAAATCATTCCATTTTAACATCAAGGATGGGAAAAAGTTTGTTGATAGCGTTCAGTCGACGGACAAATTACATTTTTTGCAATCAATCCTTTGTTACTTCTTTTGGATCAGCTAATTACTCTTCAGTCCAAATTGTTACTCTTTCTATGCGGGATAAGAGGAATGGTGGTACAATTTAGTCCAAAAAGAGTAGAAATTCGGACTGAAGAGTAGCTATTCGATTTAAAAAGAGTAACGAATGACTTAATCTAAAAGGTGTTCCTTCTCCAGGAATTTCTTGTGAAACGAAACTTTTTTTTTTTTTTTTTGTGTCATTAACGTAAAATGGAACTTATTCGAGAAAGGAAAATATTGTTTACCCGATAGCTTTTACCTATTCCTTCACGGAAAATGGTGTGACGCCGCAATCGCAACCGTCTATTTCACTTAGCTCCGATCGATGAAGCACACTCAACTTGGACCAGCAGGCAAAAGGACGATGTGATTGGATGCCATGTCCTATGCGAAGCAATTGTAAAAGCTATCAGTATAAATATCTTAAGGTTTTTGCCAAAATGACCACCAAAGATAATGTAATGTTAAAATTGATCACAAAATTTTATACTTATATGACCATCTTCACGTGTGAAACTGTCCGCACGCACGACTTAATAAGTTTTCAGACCATTTTACCCCCGACTCTTCTAACTTGTCGAGAGATGTTATTTCAACGACCCTCCGTTCTTCCACTGTCGGAGCATGTTGTTCTCCCTCTTCGACTGTCAGAGCTCATCATAGTCACTAGTTGCCGGAGGTTGATCGTTGGGAGGATCCTACAACCCTAATCCCCGATCCCACCATCGAAGGTATATCCCTAACACCCTAATTCCTACAACATGAAATCCTATTGATATCCGAATTGATTTTAGAGCTTTTTCCAAAAAATATATTTTTTACAATTTATGTTGTGATTAGTTGATTTCAAAAGAAATTAGGAGGAACGTGTGTTGTGTGTATGAATGAGAATCCTGCAACCCTAATTCCTAAGCCCATTACTAATTATTGATGTGAACTATCTTGATCAAATTTTTTTTTTTTGAAGATAATTCAAAAATGTAAGATCAATCAAAAGTGAATGTGTGTTGGGTGTATGAATGTGGATAAAATTTAATCATGTCAAGATTATGATTTAATCATGTCTTCATCAAATACGACTTAACTATTTATAAATAAAATTTAGCAATGTGGATGAAAGTGTATGTATGAATGTGAACTTATGTCTAACATAAATTATATTATACCTTATTAACATGATATTATACCTTATTTCGTATTCTCATCATATATGGGCATAGACTTACTTCTTGCTATTCTATGAATCAAACTACTAGTTTATGAAAAATGAAAAAAAAACAAAAGCCAAAGGAAAAAAGGAAACTCACACAAAAAGAGCAAGCTCATATTATCACGGAGAACAAATTATGCCCGAAATCCTAATTGCTTCATTTGATGGATTCGGAGATAGAGTACGGGAGAATGATGATCCTCTATTAAACCTTTGGAAGTGTAATGATGTTATGATTCTAATTAATGTCCACAACAACAATTGGTTATTAGGCATTTTGAATATTAAGGATAAAAACTTAGTATTGGTTGACTCCTCAACACAAACCTGATTAGCATGTAAGAAACCGAAGTAAAAAAAAAAATTGGAGATAGTTTTGTTGTATTTTTATTGTTTTGGATATGCAAAAGTACTTGAGGGGTCAAAATGGACTGTTTCCAATTCAGTAGTAAAAAAAAAAAAATGGAGATAGTTTTGTTGTATTTTTATTATTTTGGATATGCAAAAGCACTTGAGGGGTCAAAATGGATTATTCAGTAGATATCCTTCTGAAACAAACAAATGGGTATAATTATTTATCATTAATCTATTTATTGCTATTTATAATTTATCATTAATATTTTAAATATTTGATTCTTGTTTATTTATTTTTGAAGGTATAATTGTGGTTTTATTTTATGGCTTACTTAAATTACATACCATCAAACAATCTTTATGATTTTACTCAGGTAATAAATGTATTTAGTTTTATTATTTTCATTATATGCTCTATAAATATGGTACATGTTTTTTTTTATATGCAGAATAATAAGCAAATATTTTGACGACAAATTGCATATCGACTATAAAAGGAAGAAGTGCGATGGTGCTGTGGATGAGGTCTTTGTGAGAATAGGATGTGACTGAACATATACTTCTTCATTGGTCTTGCTAGGCTCCATCTTTGGTCCGCTTGGGCTCGCTGCTTTTTTTCGAACTTGATCTCAGCCTCTCCAACAATCTCTCCCACCTAGAGAGAATGATAGCTTCCTCTTGAACGCTTCGTTTGTTCTACTCCCCTCTGGTAGTGATAATCAGCATAGTCCCAGGACTTGCACCTCAGAAATATTGTTGCCCAAAACCGAGGCCAATATGGATACGCCGAACAATGCTGTTTAGCCAACCCTTTTTACAACTTGTTTTCCAACTCTCTGATGTGGCATTCGATCAGGGCTGAGTGCAATCACTAACCGTGAATGAGTGCAACCAACGGTTGTGATCGTGATATGTCTGAGAGTTGGAGAATGGGTTAGAAAAAGGATTGGTAGAGTAGCATTTTCCGGTATCTACATATAAAAATACTAGAGGAACAATATACAAATATAAGGCTATATTGTTCTCACAACTGAGATAAATATAGAATCAAATTCAGAGTTTTATGTCTCCAAATTGACCACACACCATATATCCACAACTGAGATAAGTATAGAATCAGGTTCAGAGTTTTAAGTCTCCAAATTGACCATCACACTACTAGTTAGCACATAGACATAGCAGCAGCAGACTACCAGAGTGACAGACACCATATACATAGAGCAGCAAGGAAACAAATAAGTGTTCTGAACATCAAAAGCCCACCCACAGCCCCACCACTTGCATCAGCAAGGAACCAGCAGCAAACCTGTAATTTAAAAAAATAAGAGTGAAGATTAGTATCATAATCGGTGACAGCTTACTCTATATATGTTGAAACAATTAAAAAAAATAAAAGGGAGTCCGGAAAAGAAGGGGGGGGGGGGGGGGGGGGGGTGTTCGATACACCCTAACTCGGTTTATTTGGGTTCATAGCCTCTCTATGCATTGCAGTAAAAGACTGTAGTATGTCTACAGGCAGGTGACAAGTTTGGCAAGGCCGCTTCTTTCCTTTTCTCTCCTTCCAAAAACGAAAATCTGAAGCGAATATGTCCAACGTGGCATCTCCCTCAGCTCAGATATAGATGTGTTAGTTTTTTTTTCCTGTGTAAATAGGGAGTGAGTGTGATTCACGTTTTGGGGAGGGCTGCAATCGGACTGCTGTGAGGCTGTCGGACCCTAGATACTCACAAGTTTGGGTTCAATGCGATTCAGATAAAGGTTGTCCACCATAATACGGATGATGAATTAGTAACCCTAGAATATTTAGAATGTTTTGATTTTTAATGAGGATGATCACCCCTTCTTAGATAAGCCACTCACAAAAAATCGCACATTCTAAAACTTCTAAGAACATAAAATATGCTTTTCAATTTAATAATTAAAATGAATGGCCGATAAAGCATCTAGCATTTGATGCCCTAACAAGTTTTACATTGCTTTAATTTTTAATGGACATTCTATCTAAGATAAAGTGATCACACACAAAAAAATTCAGCACATTCTAAACATTCTAGCATGACTAATTCATCGTATGTCATAGGATACTCCCTATGACATGTCATAAGAACCCAACCGTCATATATATATATATATATATATATATATATATATATATATATATATATATATATAATTTTGGGTCCCTTAATCTCTGGGCACCCGCTTAGGCACTCGCCTTGACACCTTGGAAATTCCTCACCGCCTTAGGTCTGGCTAAGGCCTTTTAAAACATTGCATATCGTCAATCCGACAAGATGCCACGAACCTCAGAGGAAGAACATCATGTTTAGAAAATTCATCATAAACAAAAATTAAGACTGGCCTTGATGCTACCCAGCCCATATAACCTCTAATTTAGAAATCACAATTGAAGATCCCTTGCTCATCGAGGAAGGTTGTCATAGATGGATGTGTCATGACCAAAAAGACCATCAAGTTGGTCCAATTAAGTTACTAATTGAAAGTTTGAAACCTTATTGCAGACAACTTAAAGACATACCCAAGTCCACTTGCAAGTATGGGTTGTTTTAGCCAATTAGACAAAAAAAAAACCAAACATTCCCCCACTTGGCCCATATTGACAATTTTCATTTTAAAAAGACAATTTGATATACATGAAACGTTATGTAAAAATGTTTATGCTTGGGGCGCCCTTTATTGTAGAGAACATCTAGTATTTCTAGATACGAATTATCGATAACCCGATGTGATCCACACTTATCAGAGTACTGTAATGAATTATTTTATATGCCAACCAATTATTTTAAATATACCTTCCATGAAGTTCCGCTCTATAAGTAAATGCTTCAGAAACAAGATTTTTGTTACCAATTCATTCACCACGCTACCACTCATAATCAATTGTTTAGCTACATAAGCATTGAGCCTTGACAATATGGGTTTGAAAAATTGGGTTCGATTCAAACTAGATGAAAAACAAACTGTTTCAGTTAATTCGGGTTTGGTTTCAGTCATTTTGGCCTAAACTACTACAATATATATATATATATATATATATATATATATATATATATATATATATATATATATATATATATAGATAGATAGAGAGAGAGAGAGAGAGAGAGAGTTTAATTTGGCTGTTTCGGACCGATTCGGACCACATTTGGCTGAGTCGAGTCTGATCAGCAAACTTGAATTTGATTCGACTGAACCAGATTGGAACTACAAGGGATTGGATTCGAACCAAGCAAAACCGGCGAATCAAATCTGAATCGAGGCATATATCAGGTGGTGGAGTGTTTTAGATTGGGAAAGGTCCAAACTAGTTGTGTGGTTCAGTTTGGACTCAGACGGGCTCTCTTTACCATGTAAACAAAAACCAATACAACCCAATTGCCTAAAGGGAGAATACCAATATGATCTTGGATAATACCCATATTTAATAATAACAAAACCAAAATAATTCTTTACATGGGACTTGGTTGAGTGCTCAGCTTTCTTTTTCTTTGCCTCGACTATCCTTTGAAAATCCCATTTTAGATGTATAATTCATGATTTAAAAAACCAAAAGGTATGAAAGCATTTAAAAAAAAAGTAAAAGAGAAAGCAGTGATAATCGCAATTTCGAGGTCAACTCCATCCTAGTCATATACTTGTATCTATGCCAGTGTTCTGCAAAGCTCAAAGTGCACATGAGGCGCAAAGGTCTCCTAGAGTCTAGACGGAAGGCACAACTCAAGCACGTGCCTGATTGAAGTAAGGCATATATATATATATATATATATATATATATATATATATATATATATATATATATATATATATATATATATATGGGTCAGGATCGGATGACCCATCAAATTTTGACCCATCAATAACCTAGCACCCTTTGATGCACTTAGAGGTTATAGAATAGGCTGATTTTTTGTAGACATGTCGTCTATGGTATGTTGATCATCCTCACAATAAATCAGCCCATTCTAAAACCTCTAGGTGTATTAAATGCGCTCTTCAAATCAACGGTTTTTTATTATCAATTTTAACCGTTGATTTGAAGATCTCATTTGATGCACCTAGAGGTTTTAGAATAGGCTGATTTTTTGTGAGGATGATCAACATATCATAGACAACATGTCTACAAAAAATCAGTCCATTCTAAAACCTCTAGGTGCCTCAAAGGGTGCTGGGTTATTTGATGGGTCAAATTTTGATGGGTCATCCGATCCTGACCCTATATATATATATATATATATATATATATATATATATATATATATATATATATATATATATATATATATATATATATATATATAGAGAGAGAGAGAGAGAGAGAGAGAGAGAGAGGAATGCTCACCTGCGGGACGTCCCGGAAACATGAAATCCGCGACATCGTCGTGGGCCGTCCGATAACAATCATGTGATCATCATTTAAGCCGGTTAATTCAATCCGTAACGATGTTTACAACCGTCTGATTTCAAGACGGGCTACTATAGTCTTGAAGTAGATAGAGAAGAAAAGTACAATCAATCACATGCCCTCTATCACATCTCGTTCAGAAATGCATATTTTTGTTTTGTTTGACTTCAGCATCACATGTTGAAATGAGCTGTCATGCTCGTCTCATGTCAGAGCTCGCAAGAAAATCAAACGGCTGTAGATCGGTCTCATGGAAATCAGACGATTGCAGACCGGTTGTGTGGAAATCGGACAACTGTATTTTTCTCCTCTATCCACTTCAAGACTATAGTAGCCCGTCCGATTGAAATCAGACGGTTGTAAACATCGTTACGGATTGAATTTTCCGGCTTAAATGATGATCACATGATTGTTATCGGATGGCCCACGACGATGTCGCGGATTTCATGTTTCCAGGACGTCCCGCAGGTGAGCATTCCTCTCTCCTTCCCTCTGTCTATATATATATATATATATATATATATATATATGGGGAGGGATACTCTCACTCATGAGCTCTTACAAGTAAGAGATACTAATGATCCCAGCCATCGGTTCGGATCATAATGGCTGGGATTATCCCTCCCTCTCTCTCTCTCTATCTCTCTCTCTCTCTCAATCGGCTAACCCACCTCCCCGACCGATCCCCCTCCCGACCCCGATCGGAGCCCCCTTCCCTTGATCGGACTCCGGCGCCCGATCGCCCCTTCCGGCAGCCCCGATCGCCGCCTCCGGCAGCTCCGACCGCCCATCCCCTCCGGCTCCGGCACCAGCCTCGACCCCCCCTCCCGTCCGGCGCTGATCGCAGCCCCTTCCACCTCCCGTCCGGCACCGATCGCACCAGCCCCCGACCGCACCCTCCATCTCCGATGCCGGCAGCCCGATCTTCATTCCCGACGCCGGCAGCCCGATTTCAGCGAGATCGGGGCAGCGATTGGCGCCGGCGGGGTGGCTCGACAGAGGGGAAGGGGGTTGCCGCCGGACGGGAGGGGGCTGCGCTCGACGGGGTGGGTGGGCTGGTTTTACTCGATTGAGAGAGAGAGAGAGAGGGGGGGGGGAGAGGGAGGGATAATCCCAGCCATCCATCGGATTCAAACCGATGGCTGGGATCATTAGTAACTCTTACTTATAAGAACTCATGAGTGAGAGTATCCCTCCCCTATATATATATATATATATATATATATATATATATATATATATATATATATATATATATATATATATATATATATATATATATATATATATATATTCAAAACATGCATAACTAGACTAAGAAAATAAATCTTAACACAATAGATAAATTGGATAGATCGTTGTTGCAACAACACAAATGTTGTACCCTTGTAGGTTTGAATTACAACTCTAAATAAGCTATTTAAAAAACATTAAATTTTCAAATATGTATAGTTCAAATTCAATAACCAGTTATAAGATATCAAATGTGATATTATAGCAAACAAAAAATATTTAGTGAATGATTGAATGTGTTATTTCATCTATGTGCTTATGCACATGCTTCTATATCAGTATGAAATGTGCAAATCGGGAAAGAGAAAGAAACTTGTTGAATCTTTTAATAGTTAAAATAATATCAAAGTCATCAAATCCAACTTAAAATTACTCATATGGTCCTACCTAAGAACTATAGCAAATTATTTAGAATGTAAATAATATTCAATCAATGTGTCAATATTCAGACTATTGCAATCAGGAATCAAATCTACTTAATAACTTAATCATATTGTCAAAAATATCAAGTGCAAGTACATAATTGCACATTGTTCAATCAGGTGTGCCTTTCTAAGTTCTAACAGAGCCTCGCCTATACTTTTTGAGACACATGGGGTGAGCCTAGTTAAGCCTAGGCACGCCTTTAATAACACTGATCAATGCTTAAATATATGACACATGGAGAGAGAATATGCCCAACGTGGCATCTCCCTCTACCTAGATATAGGTATGTGGTAGATTCTTTTTCACCATGCAGGTTGAGAGCGAGTGTGATTCATGTTTCGGGGGTGGCTGCAATCGGATGACTGTGAGGTTGTCGGACCCTGGATCCTTACCCGTTTGGGTTCAATGTAATTTTGATAAAGATTGTCCACCATAATACGCTGCTAAGTGCGCTCGAGCATCCTCCGAGATTCGCGATAGTACTGAATTAAGGTTAGGCTATTCTAAAAAATGTAAAGACAATGCAAACATTATCAAATATATATGAATTAGATTGACCAAAATAAAAAAGTATGGTTATGTTGCATTATTTAATGGAATCATATCGACGTTCAAACTGGAACAAAACTTCAACTCCAAAGAATAATGTGTATAGTCCCAAAGAATACCCCGCCATCAAAATCAGTTACATGGTTCTAATAGAATGGATCATCCGATCATGTATACTCAAATATATGGAAAATACAGAAATCATAACAATCATAGATCTTGGATAAAGATAAAACCACGAAGTATCATAAAAAAGAGGGGTGTAGCCACATAAGGACCTAAATGGGAAGGCATGCACCACAGATATATAGAAGTCTTCCAATTCATTAATGGAATCTTAGGGGTGGTTTTTGGCATGAGGAACAATTGTTCCGCTTAGATCCCAACCAGAAGGGGGTATTCCCGTCAATTACTATTTCTAATGTAATTCGATGGTCCAGCATTCCGGTTAGCATAGACTGTTCCCAAGTCCTTCATTCCACCAGAACAAATACTATCCGTTACTTTCAAAATTTGGAACTGGGAGTAGAAACAAACAGTTCCGGAATGATGCCAAACACCCCCTTATTTGCTCCTTTATGAGTCACAATATCCCGTTCAGCTACTAACAATACCCACAGAAGCAAGTTCGACTACTAAAATCATCCAGTTGGATTATTAGCGATACCCAAAATACGCATCCGCGCAATTTATTGGCAATAATAAGGCGTCCAACTAGGTATCAATACAGTTACAATTTTAGTGTTATCAAAACTGCTCAAGAAACAAGATAATTAGTAGTCCATTTGATACGCAACTATCAACACATTGACTTCTAGCCTTGGAAAATACGCAAATATAACTGTCACCAAATATCCTGGGATTGGTCAAAGGATGATCATGTTTTTTCTTAGCCTCAACCTTCATTAAAAAATTCCTAAAGAAAATTTCATTGAACTGGCAAATAATCAGAAGAACATAAATAAAAGATTTAGCAAGAATGCTCAATTTTCACATCAATTTCTCCATCCCAATCATTTAACCGATATTGAAGTGCAAACTGACCCCCAAAAAAATAAATCATCATCCAATCCTCATGAAATTCACCCGTACGGTTGCAATAGTTAATGGAATCCCATCAAAACTCGAACAGCAATACAACACAAAATCAAAAGGACATCCACAAGAAAAAAGATAATTGGGGATGGAGAGCGACCTTATCAGTTGTAGTAGAGCTCGAGGCCCATGCCGTCGTGGATCTCGTAGTCCTTGAGGGTGATGTGGTCCTTGTAGATGTTGTACCACTTCTGGATGCGGATCTTGTCCGGCCTCGTCCCCGTCTGGGCCGCCACCAGCTTCTTCAGATCGCCGATCGTGTCATCCTCGTTGCACTTCACCCTCACCTTCTTCCCCAGACGATCGTTCAGCACCACCTCGATCATCTTCGCCGCCGCCGCCGCCGCCGCTGTGATACCGGAAAACCCTAATCCCTCTCAAAAAGGACGGCCAAGGAAAGAACCGACTTATATTTGTCGTTGCCGTGTTCAAATGGCATTATCCCACCAATAGATCGGATCATGATCCGATTAAAAAGGATCCGACCCGACCTACTCTGATCCGATCCGGATAAAATTTTGATCTGATTCATTTAATCGGTTTTTATATATCCTAGTTCGTACAATGCGCATCCCAATCATCTTATTTTAACCGTCAGATCTATGGATCATCAAATCCATTGGCCCGAGCAAACTTTGGAGTCGTGAGTTTCTGTCAGACTTTTTACCTTTTCAACTCCCTGAGTCCCGGACCTATCAACTGGATCTTGATCCGAATCCAAAAACGTAAGGTTTGGTATTAGGATTTTGGTCCGAGATCCGATTAAAAGCAATCCGACCTGAGTCAAAAAATAAACAAATCAAATTTAGATCTACCCTAATCTTATTCGAATCTGACCCGTTGACAGGTCGATGCCTTAGAGCATCTCCAATCGTTGCATATGTCATTTTGACATCTTGTCATATTTGGTTCTCCATATTGATAATGGCAAGCTTCGTAAATAAATGAATTGAGAATGATAGTTTATTTACTTCAAAAGGTAAATATTCCTTTTATAGTAGGTGAATAGTGGAATGCTAAATGAGCATTCCACTGTTGCATTTTTCGGTCAAATATGGTTGTATGGCTAATAGTTGGAGAATGTTGAATGCCAAATTTGGTTGTATGGCCAATGATTCGAGATGCTCTTACCCACTTAATGTCATGGGTTATCAAAACAAAGCAAGTTGGGGGTGCCTTTATCCCCATCCATTCGTCGACCATCATTTTGTCAGTCTTCCTTCCGTTGACCATCTTTTTGTTGGCCTTCCTTTCGTCGACCGTCCTCCTTTCTTCGGCCATCATTTTTTACTGACAGGGTCATTGGGCTATATTTCCGACCAACCAGGCCGTTAAGCTGGTACATCGATCTTTTCAAAGGATTGGGTATTGAAGTTAGTAGGAGGCGTCCACGTGTGTGTTTCTTGTTGCATATGGGGCTTCACCGAATTATTTATTCTTAAATGAAATCAACTAAACTTACTCATATTACAAGCTCCATTACATGACCCAATCCTGTTCCATATGATTTAATTGTTGCTTGACAAAGCATATATTTTTCTTTCATAAGTTGAGTTCTAGTTCTCTCCATTGGGGAGGGAGGGAGGGCTATCAAACGCCAACCACCACCCATGTGGTGGGCTTACGACATCTATACAGGTGCCTCATGATCCGTGTACAACTCCTCCAATTACGGTCTCTTCCCCCTCCTTGCACATGACTTTCTCGCCTTTTTCTCTCTCATCTATCTGATATATAAAGTCTCTTTAAGATATCTGAGAAGGGAGATATACATCCTCTCACGCTAGTGCAGATTCCAGCACTAGAGGCACCCCACTCCGTCTAGGATCTTTGTTAAAGCTTTTAGGCTCAATCTTCTCTGCCACTTTCTTCTCTCTGCAACCTCATCCACCTTCTAGATGATTTCGAGGTGGATTCCAGCAACATCAATGCAAATTCTGAGGCATATAAGCATTGACTATTGTCTCCCATTGCGGTATCTATCTTTGAGACTTTATTTTATTTGATCCGTGACTTCTTTTGTAACCAAATCAAATTGTTACAACTTGTTTGCTCAAAATCTCCGTGTCAAATTTAAAATTTTTCTCTTTGATTTAGCCTCGAACCTTTATCTTTTGGCTCATAATTTTGGCATCTCGTGTTAGTGCTTGATCTTATTTATCTATTTTATGTGTGCTTATACATTGAGAACTTTACTAATTGTGTGTACCCGCCTGGGTCGGCCGGTCACCAAAGGAGGGGGGTGACAACAGCCCCCCCCCCCCCCCCCCCCCCTTCACTCTCCTGGATCGGCCGGTCACCAAAGGAGGGGGGCGACAACAGCCCCCCCCCCTCTCTCTCTCCTGGGTCGGTCGGCATGTATACAAGAGGGGGGTGACAACAGCCCCCCCCCTTCTCTCTCCTGGGTCGGTCGGCATGTATACAGGAGGGGGGTGACAACAGCCCCCCCCCATGGGGGTCGGTCGGCATATATACAAGGGGGAGGTAGCACCCCCCCCTCATGGGGGTCGATTGGCATGTATACAAGGGGGAGGCAACACCCCCCCCATGGGGGTCGGTCGGCATGTATTCAGGGGGGAGGCAGCACCCCCCCCCCCGCGGCTCTCGGTCGGCATGTATCCAGACAAAGGGGGTCGGCCAGTCAACACCCCCTCCACCTTGATGGGACGTGCAACGAAATGAAGTGTGAAGCAACAGCCGAACCCGGAGATCTCGCGGTGCTGACGACACTCCGCGATTTCCGGCCCAACGTGACCAGGTGTCAACCGCGCGCCACATCACCGCGGCGGTTGAGCACATTGCGGGGACACGTCACTCTCCCGATTTTCGCGGAGTGTAACCGTCACCCCGCCACTATAAAAGGGGACCTACCCCTTCAGCAAAATGAGGAAGATTTCTGGAGGAGACGCTGCCCGTTTCGTCCCAGAATTCACGGAGCTTCGGAGGTCGGTCGGTCTGCACCCAGAAGCTGTCTGCGGAGGTCGGTCGGTCTGCACCCAGAAGCTGTCTGCGAAGGTCAGTCGGTCTGCACCCAGAAGCTGTCTGCGGAGGTCGGTCGGTCTGCACCCAGAGTCTGTCTGCGGAGGTCGGTCGGTCAGCAGCCAGACACTGTTTGCAAGCGACCTGCAGACAGACACTGTCCGCAGCGGTCGGTAGACAGAGTGAAATTACAGAGGTCGGTAGTTTGGGAGACCGGTCCTCAGGGAATGTAATTGGGGTTTAGGTGAGAGATTGTAACCGAAAGATAGTTCTAGTGCATTCTCGCCCCGCCCGTGGTTTTTTCCCCTTCGACGTTGCGAAGGGGTTTTCCACGTAATTCTCGGTTTGTTTTTATTTTGGCTTGTTGGATTGTGCTCGCCACCCGAACCGCCCGCAGAACCCCCCACAATCTTGGCGCCGTCTGTGGGATCAGTCTTCGAGACTTCCTACTAGAGCTTTCGACTGTTGACCCGTGGGTGTCGACCAGTCCGAAGCTACCTGCAACTAGCAGTCCACGACCACACGGTTGAAGAACGATGGCCGGTGGACCGTATCGTACTCGCTCGACGTCGCAGCTCCTGTCCGAAGCCGCACCACTCGGAGATGCGAATGACGTCAGGCGTCTTGTTCAACAGCCAACGGACACGGAGCACGCAGTCCCGTTAGCGAATCCTGTACTGGGGGTCGGGGAGTCCAGTCAAGCCCCGGTAGCAACCCTGGCTCCTCTGACAGGGGGTCTATCGGAAGCTTTTCTAGCCACCATGATGATGACCCAGCAAGCTCTCACCACCCAGCTCCAAACGATGCAGCGCAACTACGAGGAGTTGCGTGACTTCGTGCGGGCCGCACCGACGGGTGGTCTGCTCAACCAGGGCATGTTGGCCCAAGCGGGACAAAGTCTCCCCACTCAAGCTACCCCACCGGTGCAAACGCAGCCGCAACCAGTGCCTCAGGTGGAGGTCAGGGGTAATCGCTCGGTGGAGGTCCAGAGTGCAAATCCCGATGGGCGAGACTCGAGTAGCCCGGAGCCTGCGGAGAGAACAAAACATGCACGAGCGGCGTCGGCACGCTCGGATGTCTGGTCCCGGCTCGGAGCACACCCCCGACAGCCGCCTGCCTCCAAGCATCACTCGAAGACGGACTCGGCACAAGTGCGTCGCCCGAAGCGAGACGAAGAACATCATCGTCAACCGAGTGATAGTCACCACACTCGGATGACGCCAGCTAGTCGGCAGCCGGCTCATACTGCTGATCGGAGGAGCGTACACGAGCGCATTCGGGTGCATGCGTCGGAGCGACTCGGGGAGCGAGAGGAGATCCAACGAGACCGACCGGGGGTCCGAGCTCCCGACCGGTTGGAGGAAGTCGCCATCCGAGGAGCCGCACGGTCGCCGCTTGTCGAGAGGCTACTCCGGGAGCCATTCCCTCGAGGATGGAATCCTCCACGCCTCCCCAAGTTTGACGGATCGAAAGACCCGGTGGAGCATGTACTGGCTTTCCGGGATGCTCTGGTCCCGCACGAGGATGATCATATCCTCTGCCGGACCTTCGCCAACAGCTTGTCGGGAACCCCCCTCGAATGGTTCCACAAGCTTAGGCCTTCGTCCATCTCCTCCTTCTCGGAGCTGAGCACGCGGTTCATCGACCAGTACCGATGTAATCGCCGGGAGCTGAAGACTCTGGAGTCACTCTTCGGGATGAGTATGACCCAGAAGGAGACGCTCCGACAATTCTACCATAGGTTCAGGTCCGAGTACCTGAGCTTGGCGGACGCAGACGGGCAGGATCGCATGGTGATCGCGGCCTTCAAGAACGCCATTCAGCCTGCCCAGCTCGTCAACGCGTCACTCATCAAGCGAACCCCGGAGACGATCGACGAGCTGTCGCGACGCGTTGAGAAATACATCAAGATCGAGGACGCGGATCGCAAGAGGAAGGCGGTGGAAACCAGAATCCCGCACCAGGGCTACGCAAAGCCTGCTGCTGTGAAGAACGTCAACAAGCAGCAGGGGGATACGACACGGCACGAGGCGAAGCGGCAAAGGCAAGACAGGCCAGCGAGGCCGCAGTGGAACAGGGAGTTCACAGTACTGAACGCCCCCATTGACCAGATTCTGGAAGCTATCAAGGGCGAACCATACTTCAAGTGGGCGCAACCGCTTGAACCTGGAGAGAGAGGAGCCAGAGATGCGTCAAGGTACTGTGAGTACCACCAGGGCCAAGGCCACACTACCCTGCAGTGTCGGGTGCTCAAACATCATATTGAGGATCTCATTGAGGCCGGCCATATTGGCTGCTTCGTTGACCTCCCTCAACGTAAGGAGACCAAGGCTGTAGGGGAAGTCCAGCGAGGAGCGCCGACGCAGCGCTTACCGGGTCCTCCGCCAGAAAGGCGTCAGCTTCGAGAGGTAGATGCAGTCTACGGGTACCATGGCCCGGTACCATCAGCGAATGCCGTCGACCGACAGGTGCGACGTATTGAACAAACAAGGCAAGTCCACCATGTGGTACTCGACCCCGTCATCCGTCCCGAGCCAAGAGTGGAAGCTGCAGTACAGTTTTCGGCGGCCGATCTGGTCGGAATAGAGAGGCCTCACAACCATCCCCTGGTCATACGGCTGCAGATAGCCAATTGCCTAGTGAAGAGAATTCTGGTCGACGCCGGAAGTTCAGTTGATGTGCTCTTCCTCAGCGCCTTCGATGCCATGCAGCTAGATCGCGGACAGATGACCGAGTCGTCGTCGACGATAACGGGATTCACGGGGGAGGCCGCAAGGGTGGTTGGTGAGATCACCCTCCCGATCACAATAGGGCATCTCACTAATCTTACCCGGTTCATCGTAATCGAAGCTCACTCGGCGTACAACATCATCCTCGGAAGACCGTGGCTCCACCACTTGGATGCGGTCCCCTCGTCGGCCCACCAGGTAGTGAAGTTTTGGACCGACAAGGGTGTGATGAGCATTCGAGGTGACCAGTCCTCGGCAGCCAAGTGCGAGCTCAGTGCCATCCATCTGAAGACGACATGCCAAATCGAAGGAGGAGAGCCAGGTGAAGGCGGCACTGAGTTGGGCATCCTCAACCTCTGGACTGCTAAGCAGAGTCAAGAAGCACCAACGCTCCAGCACCACTCCCTATCAAGCGCAGGAGTGCGAGGAAGCCAAGCATCTGAGAAGACCGACCTGTCAGTTGAACTTAAAGAACTGACAGTGTCGGGGGACCTGCTGAAGACCGACCTGTCAGCTGAACGTAAAGAGCTGACGGTGTCGGGGGAGCTGCTAAAGACCGACCTGTCAGCTGAACGTAAAGAGCTGACGGTGTCGGGGGATTTGCTGAAGACCGACATGTCGGCTGAACGTAAAGAGCTGACGGTGTCGGGGGACCTACAGAAGACCGACCATTCAGTTGAACGTAAAGAACTGAATGCGTCAAGGAGCTTGAAGAAGACCGATCAGTTAGCTGAACTTAAAGAGCTAACTGGCCCGAGCGACCCGATGGAGATTGACCTACCAGCTGAAGGTAAAGAGCTGAGCAGGATGACGCACCCTCAGAAGACCGATCGACCGGTTGAATCTAAAGAACCGGACGAGTTGGAGAGCCCAAACGCGGAGTGGGAGGAGTCGCCTGCCGTCGAACCAATTCTGCCCGTGGACTTAGGAGAAGCGGGTCACCCGAAGATTACTTTTCTCGGGTCGCAGCTGCCAAAGCATCATGCCGAAGCTATGACGACATTTCTCAAGGCAAACCTGGACGTGTTCGCCTGGTCAGTTGAGGACATGCCAGGCATTCACCCCGAAGTAGCCTGTCATCACCTCAATATACGAGAAGGAGCTGCGCCTGTACGTCAGAAGCCCCGATCGCTAGCACCGGAAAAAGCAGCAGCTGTCAACATGGAGGTAGAGAAGCTGCTACGAGCTGGCATCATCAGAGAGGCTCGGTATCCGAAGTGGATCGCTAACGTGGTTGCCGTCCCCAAGAAGTCAGGAGCCATTCGTGTCTGCATCGACTTCACGAATCTCAACCAGGCGTGCCCGAAGGACAGCTACCCGCTACCACGCATCGATACCCTGGTGGATTCCACGGCGGGACACGAGAGGCTCTCGTTCATGGACGGCTACTCGGGCTATCACCAGATCCCCATGAATCCGGAAGACCAGGAGCACACGACCTTCGTCACGGGTCGAGGGCTCTTCTGCTACAAGATGATGCCTTTCGGGCTGAAGAACGCGGGAGCGACGTACCAGAGGCTGGTGAACAAGATGTTCGTCGACCAAATCGGAAGGAACGTGGAGGTCTACGTCGACGACTTGCTTGTGAAGAGTCAGGCTGAGGAGGCGCATATGCAAGACCTGGAGGAAACCTTCGCAACCCTACGGAGGTACAGCATGAAGTTGAACCCAGCCAAGTGTGCCTTCGGCGTGACGTCGGGAAAATTTCTGGGATACTTGGTCACCCGACGGGGAATCGAAGCCAACCCAGAGCAAATCCGTGCTTTGGAGGAGATGCCGTCGCCCAAGTCACGAAAGGAAGTCCAGAAGCTTACCGGACGGATCAACGCCCTCAATCGCTTCATTTCCAAGTCCTCAGATCGGTGTCGGCCCCTGTTCGAGAGGCTGAGTAAGCTCGCACCTTTCGACTGGGACCAACGCTGTGAAGAGGCGTTTCAAGAGCTGAAGACGTATCTTGGCCGACCCCCTATCTTGACAGCCCCCCGGCCAGGTGCAACGCTGGGGGTGTATCTTTCGGTATCGGAGGCAGCAATCAGCGCTGTACTGATATGCGAGAGTGAAGGAGTGGAGAAGCCTGTCTACTACATCAGCCGCATCATGACGACAGCTGAAACTCGGTACGCGCGGATCGAACAAGTAGCCCTGGCGTTAGTGTACGTGTCAAGAAGGCTTCGCCCGTACTTCGTCGCTCACCCCATCGAGGTCATCACCGAGCACCCCCTGAAGGAAGTACTGGATAACTCTACTCGGGCAGGTCGGCTGAGCAAGTGGGCTGCAGAGCTGCAAGAGTTTGGTCCTCGGTATGTGCCTCGGAAAGCAGTCAAGGGCCAAGCACTTGCGGACTTCCTCAGTGATTTCCCGGCGGAAGACACTGCACCGGTACCAGAGACGTTAGAAGACCTGTCGGTAGCTGTCGGTCGACCCGTGGGAGTCGGTGCGGCAGCAGGACAGGAAGACGAAGAACAGGGCTGGAGATTGTTTGTGGATGGCTCGTCGTGCGCAGTTGGGAGTGGTGTGGGGGTAGTCCTAGTAACCCCCGACCACACGAAGCTCGAAAAATCAGTGCGGCTACTTTACCCGACGACGAATAACGAAGCGGAGTACGAGGCGATGCTGACAGGACTGGAGATGGCGACAGCGCTGGGGGTGACCAGCCTACAGGTCTACGGCGACTCCCAACTGGTAATCAATCAAATTACCGGTAGGTATGAAGCCCGCGACGCAAGGATGCAAGCCTACCTGAAGCTTGCCCGGGAGTTGATCGCCAAGTTCGAAAGCATAAACTTCCACCAGTTCCCCAGAGCGGAAAACAAGCAGGCGGATGCCCTTGCTAATCTAGCATCGGTACTCGGAGAAGACAGAGAGAAGCGAGTCTTCATCGAGGTGCAAGCCGACCCACGAATAGTCGGCCCCGCAGAAGATAGTTGCATGACGAGGAGGACACAAGCCATCGAGGCGGCCCATACTATTGCGGTCGGAGCGGATTGGATAGGCAATATAAAGAAGTACCTACTTGATGGGATACTATCGGAGGACGTCGATGAGGCCCGAAGAACCAAGGCACACGCTCCAAGATACACCCTCATCGACGACGAGCTGTACAAGCGTTCGTTTGGCGGACCGTACCTCAAGTGCCTCACGAAGGAACAAGCGGCAGAAATCATGAAAGAGGTACATGAAGGGGGGTGCGGGAACCATTCCGGAGGAAGAGCCCTGGCGCGGAAGATAAAGCTGCAGGGCTACTACTGGCCTACCATGGAAGCGGATGCGGGGGGGTATGCTAAAAGATGCTTGCAATGTCAAAAGCACGCTCCCTCCATTCATCAACCCGCAGAAGAGCTGCACCCAGTATCCAGCCCTTGGCCCTTCCAACAGTGGGGGTTGGATATCTTGGGCCCCTTCCCGACGTCGCCCAACCGGAGGAAGTTCCTCCTCGTCGCCACCGACTACTTCACCAAGTGGGTGGAGGCAATCCCGTTGCTGAAGATCGGGGAAGTTCAAGTAGGAAAGTTCCTATGGAGCAGCATCATCTGCCGATTTGGACTGCCGCGGGCTTTCATTGCAGACAACGGGCGACAGTTCGACGCGGAGTCAATCAAGAAGTTCTGCGCCAGTAACAACATCAAATTATTCTTCTCTACACCGCGGTACCCCCAGAGCAACGGGCAGGCAGAGTCGACGAATCGTGCCATTCTCGACATACTGAAAAAGAAGCTGGAGCAGAAGAAAGGATTGTGGGAAGAAGCTCTACCCGGAGTTCTATGGGCATATCGGACGACACCGAAGCGACCAACGGGAGAGTCCCCGTTCAGCCTTACCTACGGCTCTGAAGCAGTCCTGCCAACGGAAACCCTGGTCCCGACACAGAGAACGGTCGTAGCTGCCGACCCGAAGCTGAATGACGAACTCCTGCTTGACGGCCTGGACTTGCTGGAAGAAAAGAGGGAGAGAGCGAGGGCGCGCCTTGCTAACTACCATCAGGCCATCAAGAGGGCATATGATCGCAAAGTCAGAAGGCGGGTATTCAAACAAGGGGACCTAGTTATGCGGAAAGTCTTCGACAATACCAAGGAGCTGGGAAGTGGCAAGCTGGGAGCTACTTGGGAAGGACCATACATCATCGATGGTATGGGAAAAAACGGAGCCTACCGCCTGAAGACTCAAGACGGCGACGCACTGGCAAGACCATGGAATGCAGCCAACTTGCGCAAGTTCTATCAGGGTAGTTAAATGGGCAAGATGCATGTAACCGCTTTGTAACTCTGAAGCTAGTCAATAAAAATGCATTTGCTCAACGTTTTTGTTCATGTGAATGAATAATGGTTAACCGAGGCAACCCAAACCAAGTGGTACATAACACTCCGAGCGAGTTCTACCACTTGGCCGATCGGTCGACAGGTCCCTGCGAAGGGCAAGACCGGCCGGTGAACAACTGGAAAGATCGGTCGACAGACCCTGTCAGGGTACGACCGGTTAACCAGTCTAAACCAAGTGGTACATAACACTCCGAGCGAGTTCTACCACTTGGCCGACCGGTCGACAGGTCCCTGCGAAGGGCAAGACCGGCCGGTGAACAACTGGAAAGATCGGTCGACAGACCCTGTCGGGGTACGACCGGTCGACCAGCCTAAACCAAGTGGTACATAACACTCCGAGCGAGTTCTACCACTTGGCCGACCGGTCGACAGGTCCCTGCAAAGGGCAAGACCGGCCGGTGAACAACTGGAAAGATCGGTCGACAGACCCTGTCAGGGTACGACCGGTTAACCAATCTAAACCAAGTGGTACATAACACTCCGAACGAGTTCTACCACTTGGCCGATCGATCGACAGGTCCCTGCGAAGGGCGAGACCGGCCGGTGAACACTTGGAAAAATCGGTTGGCAAAACCCGCAGGGCAACGACCGAGCGACGTGTAGCTACACATGTCGTCGACGTGCGGTTACGCATGTCGTCGACGTGTAATCAAAACATAAGGACCAGATTTTGGTTACGCGTCGTCGACGTGTAGTTGCGAGTTGTCGACTTGTAGTTCCGCATGTCGTCGACGTGTAGTTACACACATCGTCGACGAGTAGTCAAAACACAAAATCCGAATTTTAGTAGTGAGACACCGACACAAACTTGAGATGCAAAGTTGACGAAAAAGACAACAGTCATGGAATGCAGATGAAATATTAAGAGATCCCAGCACAAACAGGAGTGTTGTTTATTACATCACGAAACAAAATAAGGCAGCGAGCAAGAGCGGTCAGTCGTCGTCCTCAGCCTTCTACGATCCCGACGGGAGCTTGCCGCGCAGCTTCGCGACCTTCTTGCGCCATTCCTCCGCCTGCTCCGCAAGGAGCGACTTGCAATCCGCTGTGTATTCAGCCTGCTGCTTGTCCAGCGCAGCCTTGTGCGCTGCTTCGGTCTGGTCAAAGGAGGCCTTGTGCGCTGCTTCGGCCTGATCAAGGGAAGCCTTCAGCGCGGCAATTTCGGCCTCATGAGCGGCTTGGACGGCATGGGCCTCGGCACGCTGCTCCCTGATCGTAGCAGCCTGCGCCTCGAACTTTGCCCACACCTCGTAATTTTCTACCTTAGCAGAATCCAACGCTTCTTGGAGCTCGAAGGCATCAGAAACGTTCTCCAGCACGGCTTCGAGCTGAGTCTGGACTGCAGCAAGTTCTTCGGCGTGAACCCGTCGAGCTTCCGCCAGCTGAGCGCGTAGCCCTCTCGACTCCTGCCGAGAAGCCCGAAGGGAGACCTTAAGATGCGTCATCCTTTGCATGCCTCCCTCAACAAGTCGACAGCCCGCCTGACAAAGGAGGAAGCAACATGTACCACAGAGTTAAAGGGAGAAGTTACTACTACGTGAAGTCAAAACATATCGTTGGCGTGTAGTTATGCATATCGTCGGCGTGCAGTCACGCGCGTCGTCGACGTGCAGTCAACTCGTTAACGACTTAGACTTACCTCATGAAACTCGTCGAGCTGACGCTCCCAGCCAGGACTACCCACACAGTCATCTTCCTCCCCGCAATCTTCAGTAGCTCCGGGAGAACGGCGATGGGACGTAGCTTCAGTGGCCCTGAGGGGAGAATGGGGGGATGGCCTGGCGGCGCCCCCAGATGCAGAGGAGCAAGGTGAAGGCAGGAACTCCCGCGCCACAGCACGATCAAGCTTTCTAGCTGCAGGGGCAGCAGTTGGTGCAGCGGTAGGTGTAGCGGAGGGACCGCGGGGTGAAGCTCGCCTACGCGACCCAGCCGAGCCAGACGGTATGGCTCGCTCGTCTCGCCCGAGGGAAGGAGAGGGACTATAACCGGAGCTCATCTCCGACTCCTCTACCTCCACATACTGCTTACCCGTCGACGGCACGTCCTCTACCCAGTCGTCAGGGAGGGAGCGAAGGTCGTCGGCAGCGGCACGTCGCATGGAGCGAGCGAGAAGAGCGCGTCCAGCCTCTTCATCGCTGGAAGACTCCGTCAGCAAAACTCGCCTCCTTGGTTGCCCAGTCGGCGCAGCTACGTTGCGCTCGGCCGGCCGGCTGCTCTCGCCTGCAGCTTTAGTCGACTTCGCGCGCCGCCTGAAGACCACGCAGAGTTTAGATGTAGCGGTGTTTGGATTGAAGCGTCTGACGGAGCTGACGTACCTGTCAGGAAGCTCAGAAGAGTAAGAAATGGGTTCTTCTCCCCTACTGGACGCCGCACGCTGTTTGCCTTTCTTCGAAGTGGAGCTGTAGGACCTGACGACCGGTAGCTTCGGAAACAGCTGCCGCCAGTCGTCGTCGTTGTTTGTCACCTCCCTGATGAGTTGGTCCAACTCCTCTTCAACAGCTCCGGGGCACTGAAGCTGCCTGGAGGGGTAGTACTCCTCAATGGTCGCGGCGAGTTGGGAGAGACGACTGGGAACGTTGAAGCCACCCCTCCAAGGTCCTCCGACCACAATGGGGCATTCTTTCCAAGTCCTTACTGAATCAGCTAAACCCCCAATAGGAGGGCGACTGCCTGCACGCGCCTGCAGGCTGAAGTACGAGAAGATGCTGCCAGGCGTCACCTTGTAGTCTTTGAGGAAATACTTCTTCAGCAGGTACGCGACGCAAAGCTGCTGCCCCGCCCGCACTTCTATCTCTTCCATACAGCGGAGGATCCTCCAGCCGTTGCCAGCTAGCTGGCCAGGAGACACGCTCATGCGCTCCAGTAGACGACCAGAGAAGCTCGCCAGGGGAAGCCGCATGCCGCAGCGAAGCTGGCCGAGTGTGACGACGGTGTGGTCGTCGTCTGACGAGTCCAGAGGATCGGTAGCGAAAGAAAGCGAAATCTCGTTTGGAATACCGTATGCTGCCCGGACATCCTCCATCAAAGGGAACCTGTTCGACGCTGTGAACCAGGAGAAAGACATCTTCGCCGCGAGTCCTCGACGTGTATACAAAAGAGCTGACGCGCAGGCACTCGACGTGTATACAAATGAACTGACGTGCAGGCACTCGACGTGTATACAAAGGAGCTGACGCGCAAGCACTCGACGTGTATTCAGGCGAAACTCCTCCCAAATGAGCCTTCAGCCACAGAGGAAAGATCTGAAGCAGAGGAGAAAAACGAACCATCTGACTCCTATTTATAGACGAAGTTGGAGATGGATGGGTTCGAATTTCGAAAAGACGAGGCGATGGCGCCCGGCGACGCCATGTGGTGAAAAATCAGAAGAAACTCTGGACAGCTTTTTTGAGTTGCAACAGCCCCGAACTGAGGCGGGCATGCAAATCGAGGCAAATCATCCTGACCGGGCGGGACCGAAGACCGTCCAGTCAGGAGGGGGTATTGTGTGTACCCGCCTGGGTCGGCCGGTCACCAAAGGAGGGGGGTGATAACAGCCCCCCCCCCCTTCACTCTCCTGGATCGGCCGGTCACCAAAGGAGGGGGGCGACAACAGCCCCCCCCCTCTCTCTCTCCTGGGTCGGTCGGCATGTATACAAGAGGGGGGTGACAACAGCCCCCCCCTTCTCTCTCCTGGGTCGGTCGGCATGTATACAGGAGGGGGGTGACAACAGCCCCCCCCCATGGGGGTCGGTCGGCATATATACAAGGGGGAGGTAGCACCCCCCCCTCATGGGGGTCGATTGGCATGTATACAAGGGGGAGGCAACACCCCCCCCATGGGGGTCGGTCGGCATGTATTCAGGGGGGAGGCAGCACCCCCCCCCCCGCGGCTCTCGGTCGGCATGTATCCAGACAAAGGGGGTCGGCCAGTCAACACCCCCTCCACCTTGATGGGACGTGCAACGAAATGAAGTGTGAAGCAACAGCCGAACCCGGAGATCTCGCGGTGCTGACGACACTCCGCGATTTCCGGCCCAACGTGACCAGGTGTCAACCGCGCGCCACATCACCGCGGCGGTTGAGCACATTGCGGGGACACGTCACTCTCCCGATTTTCGCGGAGTGTAACCGTCACCCCGCCACTATAAAAGGGGACCTACCCCTTCAGCAAAATGAGGAAGATTTCTGGAGGAGACGCTGCCCGTTTCGTCCCGGAATTCGCGGAGCTTCGGAGGTCGGTCGGTCTGCACCCAGAAGCTGTCTGCGGAGGTCGGTCGGTCTGCACCCAGAAGCTGTCTGCGAAGGTCAGTCGGTCTGCACCCAAAAGCTGTCTGCGGAGGTCGGTCGGTCTGCACCCAGAGTCTGTCTGCGGAGGTCGGTCGGTCAGCAGCCAGACACTGTTTGCAAGCGACCTGCAGACAGACACTGTCCGCAGCGGTCGGTAGACAGAGTGAAATTACAGAGGTCGGTAGTTTGGGAGACCGGTCCTCAGGGAATGTAATTGGGGTTTAGGTGAGAGATTGTAACCGAAAGATAGTTCTAGTGCATTCTCGCCCCGCCCGTGGTTTTTTCCCCTTCGACGTTGCGAAGGGGTTTTCCACGTAATTCTCGGTTTGTTTTTATTTTGGCTTGTTGGATTGTGCTCGCCACCCGAACCGCCCGGTTCGATTCAGAACCCCCCACACTAATAATTTATGTTTTGAACGTTGATATATATTTTGTTTTGAAAATTGATTGTTTATCACTATCTTTCATGATCACATGTTTATGCTTGAAACCTTTAGGCAGATTAACTATAAGTGTTGTTACATATTTAACTTTTTGCTCAATCATCTGATTTAAGCCATAAGTTTTCTTCCAAAATAATAAAAAATCATAACATATTAGAATAGGTTGCTCTATTTTTTTGAGATGTACTGTTGCTCTATTTTGAAAGGAAGCTTAATGTAGGTAATACATGATCAATGAGATGTTAGTTGCTTCTTATTTACCGTCCCCATGAATCTTAGACCATGCTATCATCAATCAATAAAGGTCTTGGTATAGTGCTGCATAACATCCTCTACTATACAGAAAACTAGGGTTTGTTTATATTTACTTTGTTATGCCTCCGAATAGTCGACTTTTCTTTTTCCCTAGAAGTGAGGAAAAAATTTTAGTCTATTTTGTAACGATCAACTTTTGACTTTTATCGAAAGTCAAAATAGTTTTTTTAACTTTTAGGAGAAGTCACTCCAGACTTTCATTTCTCCCCAGAAGTAACTTGTGACTTCTCCCCATGTTATTTTTTATTTTATTTTTCTTGATTTAAAAAAAATAGTCACTGGACGATGACCAGCACCAAGGTAGAAAAAATATTTTTCTTTTTCTGAGGGACTGAAATGAAATATCCTCTATAATCTCGTACGAGTTAAAAACTGCAGCCATATAGCATATATTGATTGAAGTATTCTTAAGTGCGATGTTTCGCGATATACCGTGAAACACCGCACATGCGGCGGCAAAAAAATACAAACCAAAAGAGGTTTTCATAAGCTTATGTTGGCAGATAGCAAAATTTTACCAAAATTTATGATTTTTTTTATAAAATATTGCTAGATCTACTGTGGTATTGTCTTTTCTCTCAATGTTCTATAATATATGGATATGTATTTTTGTTGCTTTGGGTGTTGTAGGTGGAGCTATAATGATACTTTAGTTCTTGGCATATATTTTAGTGAGTTTATAGTTAAGTGTTATTTTGTATCTATACTTGATTTATGGCTATTCAGAATCCTATAAAAAAAATCAATATTTACACATTTTCTATAAAACTACAACATTTTCACATTATCAAAATATCCCCAAGGAGTATTTTTATACCATAGAGTGTTGAGATATTGGTCAAAATCAAAATTTAGAATCTCGAATATCATTATCGTTTATTGCCACCACAGCCACCATCACCTCTATTGCCATCAACCGCCACTATCCCTGTCGTCGCCCCTATTGGGCCGACCACCTTAGCCTCCACTATCATATAAGTAGAAGTTGAATTCTACCTACTAAATTGATATAGACCAATAGATGTTGCTTTCATTTGAAAGTAGTCAAATAATTTTATTTGGGTGATGTTATTTGTAGCCACAAAATTACTACATTTAGTTACTCATAATGGCATGTGGGGTTTATGCATCGTGATCAGAGTTTATTGCATCTAACAAATTTTTTAAAATAGATCAAAATAACCCTTTCTTTTATATCCTTATTCATAAGCATAATTTCATTCATTGTCCAAAAATATTTGCAACAATGATTCCACTATAGCAATTTTTTTAAAAAAAGAAATATCAAAAGAAAAAAATTGCTACAATAATTTCACTATAGCAAATGTTACTTTTTATGCCAAAATGTTACTCTTTATAAACGAGTAACATTTCGATAATAAAGATTAGCATTTGCTACAATGATTTCACAGCAGCGTTTTTTTTGGGTAAACGAGATTTTTCAAACAAAAAAAAAATTCATAAAGAGTAACATTTGCTATAGTGATTTCACTAGTGTTCTTTTTTTTAAAAACAAGATTTATTAAAAAAAATAACTACAGTTAAATCACTATAGCAAATGTTATTCTTTAACACTGAAAATGTTACTCTTTATAAAGAGTAACATTTTCGGTGTTAAAGAATAACATTTACTATAGTGATTTAACTATAGCTATTTAAAAAAAAAAAAGATTTGTCAAAAAAAATTGCTACAATGATTTCACTATAGCAAATGTTTTTTATTTAAGAATTGTTACTCATTATAACGAGTGACATTTTGGTATAAAGAGTAATATTTGCTACAATCATAGTTATCAAGGCGTAAAGGCGAGGCTAGGTGCCCGGAGGGAGTCTAGGAGCCTAGGTGTGTCTAGGCGTGGCCTTATGTGCATAGGTGTGACCTTATGTACATAGGCATCCTCCAGACACGGGTATAAATGTAAAGTTTATATTTGTAGGTATATATGTAATAGGGAGCAATATAACACCTTACTAATATGAAATCGAGCATAGTATAGTCAAATGCATGCAACACAATAACACATACATAGTATAAATAAATAAACAACAAAAGAAACAAATAGAATACAAACAATTGCTAATATAAAATTAAGCATATTCTAATCAAATGCATGCAATACAATAAAAATATAGTATAAACAAGTATACAACAATAAAATGAACAAAGAAGATGGGAGCAGGTTGGGTTTTACTTAAAAAAAATCAATACCTAAAACTAGGCATGCGCTTAGTCTAGGTGTGCGCAAGGCTAGCGTAGGCACGCATAGGGTGCCACTTAGTGCTTTTCTCCTAGGCATGCGCCTTGACAACAATGGCTACAGTAAAATCACTATAGTAAAACATATGAAAATTTTATTTTGAGCTTTTTCAAAAAAAAAATTATTACAATGATTTCACTTTAGCAAATAGTAAAATTCTAAAAATAAATAGTAACATTTGCTATATGGCATAGTTTGAATTTCAATTGAAGGCAAGGTTTGTAATTTGAGTAAAATCTGATGGATATTGATGAGTTTTCTAAATAATAAGGAGGTTAAATCTTGTTGGAAGTATTTCGTTGTTTGCGGAGCGATTCTAGCTTAAATGATTTGTTTGGTGTCCTAACCTTAGTGCTAAAAAATGTCATTTGTGAAGGGCCGATCATTTACTCCCCATAAGGCTGGCAATTTCGAATCCGACACGGCAGACCCGACACGAAGTTAGCGGGTCTAGGTCAGGGCTAAACGGGTTCGGGTCGTAAACGGGTCGACACGATAGACCTGTTTAATAAACGGGCCGGGTCCGGGTTTAGGGTCTGGACACAGTAGACCCGGGAAGACCCGTTTAATATTCAACGGGTCGGGTTGGGTCTACCTGCAATCCGATATTGTTATTTATAGTACCAGCGGGTCTATCGGGTCAGGTCGGGTCGAGTCGGATTGGGTCGGATCAGGTCAACTAATAGGCCCGTGTGGTAAACGGGTATTATCAGGTCTACCCATTTATTAGCAGGTCGGGTACGGGTTTAGGATCTAGACACGATTAGTTAAACGGGTTGGGTCTTGGTCTAGGGGTTTTGGACACGACCCGAAACTAGATACGACACACGAACCCGACACGTTGACACCCCTAACTCCCCAAAAGAATAAAATAGGGGTTATTAGTCAAAGGCCCCTCTAACTAACCTTGTAGTTTGATAAAACCCTCTAACTGTTCCGTAGTGCATTAAGTCCCTCTCTCACTTTTTTTTAAATGACCATTTTGCCCCTATCACCACTCCTTTAGAAGTTTTCTTTTTTCATGTGTTGTACAGTGAAATTCCCAATAGCAGACCCAAAACACTGTAGCTACTACAGTGATTCCACTGTAGCAATAATATTTCGGAGTATAAATTTGGTTGCTACGGTAAAATCATTGTAGCTGCTACAATGATTTCACTGTAGCAACCAAATTTAAACTCCATAGATGCTACGATAATTTCACTGTAGTAATAAATATTTTTGAGTATAAATTTGGTTGCTATTGCAAAATCACTATAACTGCTACAACGATTTCACTGCAACAACCAAATTTATACTCTATATATACCTGAATTTACACTCCATAGCTGCTACAGTGATTTCACTGTAGCAGTAATATTCTATAATATAATTTTGGTTGTACAAGAAAGTCGTTGTTGCAACCTAATTTATACTTTAGAATTGAAATCACTGTAGCTATAGATCTGGAGTTTAAATTTGGTCTATTGGGGTATAAATTTGGGGATATTTTAGTCATTTGATAGGGGTTAAACTGGTGTGGGCACCGAAAATGGCCCATGAATCGAATCCGACCCGCAAGCGAACACAGCTCGCACACAACGGCTTGCATGCGAAAATTGGTCTACACACAGCGGCCCGTATGTGAAACTTGGCCCGCACACAATAGCCCGCATACGAAACATACCCGACTCAACGCAAATGGGCCCCAACGGACCTGCAACTCGAAGACAAAAAGGGGGCCCACCAGCCCCTTTCCTCGAAAACTGTGCCCCTCCTTATGGGGAGGTGTGGCCAGTTAACAAGAGAGGCCGGGAGGGGCCCACCGCCCCCGTATCTTGGAAACCGTGCACCCTTCTTATAGGGAGGTGTGGCCGGCCATTGGAGGGAAAAGAAAAAAAAATCCTAACTGCCTCGATGCGGGGGGAGGTAGCGTGGACGTCTACGCAACCATAGATCCGCAACGATCCCTTGATCTGACGGATAAGATGACGTCATGTCACCATCAATTCGAAAATGCAAAAGATATGACAACTTATAATCAAAGATCAAGTCATAACAAGCCCATAACCATCCCCACAAAATAAGAAAAGGGATCAAATTTATTTCCCCCAAAAAAGGAAATAATATTTTGATGGTTATGGGGGGAGATATTAGATTGACTCAAAAAATCGCAGCCATATCTCTCCCAACCTCCCCCCTTTGCCTATAAATAGAAGGGGTGGGGGAAGGCATCAAAGGTCGAAAGCTGAAAACAAAAAGGCTTTGCAAAAAGGGGGCTCCAACGCTCGAAAACCTAAGGCTTTGCGAGGAACGAGAAGACACATCCCCAACAAAGCGGAGTCGCCCATCGAAGTCCTCATCAAAACGAAGGCATTGCACTCGAAGATCAAAGCTTCGACTCCTCGCACGAAGAAGAAAGCCTAGAGAAGAAGGCCTGGAGTCGCCATCACCTCGACGTCTCCAACGATCTTCATCAACTCTAAAGACGCCACAAGCAAAGGCCGAAGAAAAAGATCGAAGTTGACAACACCCTGTCGTCTTCAACAAAGGCGTCGACTCCTCACACGAAGAAGAAAGCTTGGAAAAGAAGGTCCGAAGCCGGTGCTACCCCCGCTATCTTCATCAACAAAAGCCGACGCTACAACCGTCGTACGAAGATCGATGCTACCCCTGTCGTCTTCATCAACAAAAGCCGATGCTACAACCATCGCGCGGAGATCGGTGTTACCCCATCCCCTTCATCAACAAAAGCCGATACTACAATTGTCGCACGGAGATTGGTGCTACACCCATCGTCTTTAAAAGAAGCCTTCGACTCTGATCACGCCAAAAAAGCCCGTAGAAGAAGAAAAGCAAAGCTGATGCCACAACCATCGCACGAAGATCGGTGCTACACCCACCGTCTTTAAAAAAAGCCTTCGATTCCGATCACGCCAAAGAAGCCCAGAGAAGAAGAGAAGCAAAGCCGACGCCACAACCGTCGCACGGTGATCGATGCTATACTCGTCGTCTTCAAAAGAAGCCTTCGACTCCGATTATGGCAAAGAAGCCCGGAGAAGAAGAGAAGCAAAGCCTTCGCCACAACCATCGCACGGAGATTGGTGCTACTCTCGCCGTCTTCGAAAGAAGCATTCGAATTCGATCACGCCAATAAAGCCTAGAGAAGAAGAGAAGCAAAGCCGACACCACAACTGTTGCACGAAAATAGGTGCTATCCCTACCGTCTTCAAAAGAAGCCTTCGACTCCGATCGCGCCAAAGAAGCCCGGAGAAGAAGAGAAGTAAAGCCGATGCCATAACTGTCGTACGAAAATTGGTGCTACACCCGCCGTCTTCAAAAGAAGCCTTCGATTCCGATTACGCCAAAGAAGCCCGGAGAAGAAGAGAAGTAAAGCCGATGTCATAACTGTCACACAAAAATCGGTGCTACACCTATCGTCTTCAAAAGAAACCTTCGACTCTGATTATGCCAAAAAAGCTCGAAGAAGAAGAAAAGCCAAAGCCAACGCCACAACCGTCATTGTCGAAATCCATCCCCAAGAAACCGGAAGAATAAAGAAGCCTTGGAGACGTAGCCATCGACGTTTGAGAAGAAGATCAAGCCAACGCCAAAGCAAAAGCCAACTCAAGAAGCCGAAGTAAAAGCACCGGTAAAGTCCGTGCCAAAGCAACGCATATGCCAAAGCCAAGCAACTACGATGGTCACGAGCAAAGCATCGCACGTTCTAGTCGATACGACGCGAAGTCCGAAAGAACAAAGCATCGCAAGCCTCTACCCGTCTATATTTAAGCGCAAGCACCAAAGTAAAGCAAAAGCCAGAGCCACGCTAAAGCAAAGCCAAAGCTGACGCCAGAAGTACGATCGATGTCGCGAACCGATGATCAAGGACGTAGAGATCTAGCAAGATCCAAGGGAGATATAAAGACCGAGGAGCGAAGTCAAAAACCCCATAGCCGAGAAAGCGCGAAGCACGGAAGGGACAAAAACAACGGTGAAGACTCCTTAGCATATCAAGAAACCCTCACCCTGTAAAGATCTCTGTCCTGGACAACCCCTCCAGAGCTCTCGCACGAAGTAATATGGAGACACGGATCAAAGGGATCCTCCAGAGGATCTCTCCAACAATCTCCTGATCAAATCTTCGCCGCACCCAGCTCACCACCCCCGAGTCTCCGGGTTCCGGCCTTGTAATCTTTGTGTGTTTGAAATAAAGACGACCCGAATATTTTTTTTACGTATACAACTGGTCAATGGGGGTTTAATGTATATATTTTTTACTCCTTAAACATTTTCTATAGAGGCCTTATTGCCAACTCCCCCCCCCCCCCCCCTCCCGGAAAAATAAAGTACGAGCATATAACAGGTGTCACAAAAGTTTACCGATTCGAACGAGATTCGGGTCCAACCATCTTATCCCGAAAGTATCCTATTCCTGGGGAAAATTTTCAGTACATCCTCAGTACGCTACAACCGTGGGACCCACTGTGATTAAGAGACATGGGTAGCAGGTTTCAGCACATGGCGGTAGTGGCTCTCAGCTGTAGAGCCTACTGATAGGTTTTAGGCAGCGGTGGTAGCGTACGCAGGATGTGCTGAAAATTTTCCCCTATTCCTGCGCATCAGGGGCATTTCAGTAATCTCGCACTCTGACCACCGCTTTCCGTTTTCCAACGAAAATCAATCTGTACTCTCCCACGCGCTCTGCCAAGTGCCAACACATAGCAGCCCATCGATCGTCGAGCCAGACACACAGAGCAAGGGGTACTCCGATCATGGCCGCTTCCCGATTGAAGGGCCTCGCCGCCGTCCTCGCCGCCTCTGGGGCGTCGTGGGGGGCAGTGACCCTCGTCCAGCCCCCGGCTGCGGCCAGCGACAACGGGGCCCCCGCCCTGGAGGCCGCGCGGCGGAGGATCGCGGATCCGTCCGCGGTGGTTCCGCCGAGGGAGGTGCAGGAGTCGGCCCTGAGGGGTACCAGCCCGATCAGCCCCCTTGACATCCTCGTGGTCGGCGGTGGGGCCACCGGATGCGGCGTCGCCCTAGACGCCGCCACCCGCGGGCTCCGCGTCGGGCTGGTCGAGCGGGAGGACTTCTCGTCCGGGACCTCGTCTCGGTCAACCAAGTTGATCCATGGAGGTGAGGCCTTTGGAATCCCTTCTCTTATTATCTTCTTCCTGAAAAACCTGATTCAAAAGGGTGGTAATGCTTCTTCTTTGATTTGTATCCTGAGGACCTTCATGCATTTGTACATCGTAATAATGTGGAACATCTTATGAATGGGAGGCAACAAAATCCCCCCTTTCATCAAAACTCTGACTTGATAATTGTTCTTATGTTCATCTTATTGGTGTTACTTAGATACAAGGAACAAAAAATCAATATATTTCGCAAAATATATCAGAAAAATGAAAATTCGATACGAAATACCACCTTCAATCTCGAGCAGAAGTGGAAATGTCAAAATATCGAGTAGTTTCGCGGAATATCGCGATATTTCCATGAAATATTTTCATCTCCACGAAATATCGTGAAAATTTTGAAAAATTTCGCAAAATTTATCTGAAATTTTATGACTGACTGGTTATAAAAGGGGACTGGGGGGCCTGGTTCTCAGCAGTTTATTTACATATAATAACATTTAAGTAAATATCGGTTTACTTAATTTTTATTTTCTCTATTTACTTTAAATTATTATATGTAAATAAGCAAATACCCCTCATTTGATTTTAATAAAAATATCAAAAAAATCAAAAACAAAGGAATCAAAAAGTAAACTTTCAGTTTTAGTAGGAGAAAACAATTTTTATGGATTTTTATAAAATCCACATGGTGAGAAAAGTGATTAAATCAACTCTTTTTTAGCTCAAAAAATTCCACAAGATGTAGAAGTACGAGTGCATCTAGAAAACCATGGTCCGTCTTAGGAAATTTTGAATGTATAAAAACTTTTCTATATAAAAGCTCTTTTTTTCAGACTTAGTAAAAAAACAGTGTTACATATTTCTGTATAATTTTTGCACAATTTCAAATTTGCATAACTTTCTTGTTTTAAGTTCGCTTTCAAAATCGTTTGAAACATTATTTTAACAATCAACTAATCTTTATTTCAAAACTATTTTTATAAAAAAAAAAGATAAAAAAATATTTGAAAAATATATATCAAAACCAAACCAAATAAGATTGCACAAGACTCACAGACTCAATACATTGAATACATGTTATGTGAAGCTCTACATCCCTAGATAGGGTACAAATATTATTTGAGTGTTCCAAAGTGTGTATCTGTACTTGGTTTATGACTATCCAGAGTTTCACTAAAAAATTCCATCAAAAAATTAATATTTCCACCATTTCTACAAAATTGCAATATTTCCATACCGTCGAAATATTTCCATATCCAGAAGGTCGAAATTTCCACCGAAATGGAGATTTCAAACCTTCCTTAGATAAATGTACTACTATTCATTTTAGCCTAGGGTTTCGAGAATTTTAAATGTACTGATAAACACATTTAGGGAATAATGTTAATAATCAATGCATGTTAGAAGTTTATCTAGAATGCTAGATTTGTGTATGACCAACAAAAATATGCATCATAGCTCAAAACATGTCTTTAACCATATTGAAAATTATTAAAGGTAGCCTAATTGTCAAAAAAATTAGGAAAATAATGTATTTTTAACATTCCGCTGTGCCGATTTCTGTGTCTTTTCATGCTGGTGCTTGTTTTATGTTGGCACGGTATGGTGCACTAGTTGTGTCAGAGCCTGACCGAAATAAGCACAATGTAGGATACTTCAATACATGCCTTGTGTACATTGAGAGGGGGATTCTTATGTTGGACTTTGACACGCTGGATTCTCATGAAGAGCGAACTACGGAATACTTTGAAAATGATGGGTTTGATCGAATTTGCAATCTGGGTTATGTTTAAGATTGCTAGTCCTCGAGATCCTATTTGAAATTATTTGATGTGTTTTAAGGCCTTAGAATGATTGAAGTGGAATTCCCCATAGCGAGACCATAGGGGCCCTCCGTTCTTGCTCAAACCCACCCCCCTCTCGTTTCTCTTGCCCACTCTCCGCAAGGCATCTTGAAGGCCAATGTGAGGGCCTCTATATCGGATGACGGAAGGAATCTGAGTTCTTTGTTCTAGCAATCTAAGATTAGGGTTTTACTCGGATCGGATGCAAAACTCTAGTTCCCGATTAGATCCGAGACATGGTGCCACCAACGAGACCGCCAGTTGCTATTCAAGATCTCATCCGAGCCAACACATTCCTTACTAGTCCTCCACTGCACATTTTCGCCAGTAAAGCTTAATGCCAAATCAAGTATTTCACTTTCCCTTGCTATGAATGCTAGCAACTTTTCAACCACCTCACGTAGCATGCTCCTATTATTCTAAAAAACTGCATGAGCGACAAATGACAATGCTAGAAGAAGCATAGTGAAGACCAAAGAACCAATCAAGTATGGAGAAAATAAATTGAAGCTGAATGAACAAAAGTGCAAATTTTATATAGTAATTAATAATGGATTTTATGGAATTGAGTCCTATCGTATGGTTTTGTCACCATCTATTAAACATAATAGCATAGTTTGTAACTATCGATTAACCTTCTTAATTTCCTTTATATTGAGAAAATATGCAGATACAAAATGAGGTGTCACCCCAATTTGAATCATAAAGTTTGGCATCTAATCAAAAGTTACAAATCTTAGAATAACACGGACACATGCTATCTTTCAGAAATAAACCTATTGATGTATGATGAATCCCCATAGTGCGACTCCTGAAATTGAGGTTGAACTACTATAGACTTACTTTACTGGTTATTTACTACGCTCCTTACTCATACCAAACACATACAATGAGTTTCCTTCATCACGAGGATAAGACTCATGAGAGCTTTCCTTTAGATTATTGGGGTTACGTTCCTAGGACATGAAACATCATTTGTTGGATGAGGGCAATATTCACACAGTCCTTGATGAAGGTATAAAGGTTTTTTTACTTTCGATCATAATTTGGCACCCTAATAAGAAATGCCGTACCTTTATCAATACCCTATCACACCAAATAACATCTTATTACAGGTTCCCTATTGGAACTTAACTAGACAAGGTCTCAAAACATGTAGCTTGCCACCAACCTTGAAGCATGCCACCTCATATGGTTTCCTAATTGCTCGGTTTTAAAGCTAAACTTGTCTCCATCTCTTGAGAGACAAAACTTTCAATGCTCCCGTTGTCGACAATTACGAATTCCCCACATGTGTGCATGTGGTGATGAAGATACTTCATCAAGCCATCAATCCTTAGTGACTGTCTTGCTAGTCATTATCACTCTATGATTAGCCAGGAAGTGATCCTCCTTGGACCATCTACTTAAGCCCTATGGTGATTAGTGTCCATTGGCTCCTCTAAATCAGACTCCCTCCTTAAGAACATCTATATACTATCTAATCAAAATTTCTCAATAATTGAATTTCCTCCTTGGGAAATTAGAAGAACTATGGTTGGCCTATCCACTTGTGAGATAAATTTGGCTTGCAGCAAAAATCCTCTTACATTTTATCTACCATATGCAGTTGGATCTGGTTAGGCTTAGGTAACGATGAGCTTTGAGAAGAAGCTGGATGCCATGATGCCCTCAACTTGAGTCCTCGCAGTAGAATTGACACCTAATCGACACAATCGAGGATAAGAACGTAAATATGACACATTGTATCCACCCAATCAAGAAAGTCCTTAGGGTCTAGCTGTGGTGGAGCCAGGTTTTTCTTATAGTGGGGGCAACCATAGTTACCAAATCGGATGTTTTTTTTTTGAAAAAAAACGTGTACAATCCGAAGTCGTAGCAAACAGGAAAAAAACTCGTTTTTTTTTTGAAAAAAACGTCCGTACGCATTTTATACGCGTTTAAAACAGGAAAAATGCGTATAAAACACGTCGGTTTGGTCCGGAATTAAATTGGGTTCGGGTTTTATTTTATTCGTGCTTAATAAACGCATATGCTATATGTTTTGAACTTTTGATTACTTAATGTGTGAAAATGACATATATACATACTTGGTATAATTTTTAAGTTTTTTTTTTTGTTTTTTACGATGTTTTCACGTTTTTTTTCCTGTTTTTTCCGTTTTCATCGTATCTTTCCGATTTTTTCCTTGCCGTTCTTTTTCCATTTTACGACTTGGTAACTATGGAGGCAACATCAGTGTTCTGAAAGGCTCAAGGCGTACATGAGGCGCAACGGTCTCCTAGAGCCTAGGCGCAAGACGCAACTCAAGGCGCGCACCTGATTAAAGTAAGGCGCATATATAATATATATATATATATATATATATATATATATATATATATATATATATATATATATTCAAAACACGCATAACTAGACTAAGAAAATGAATCTTAAGACAAAAGATAAATTGGATATATCGTTGTTGCAACAACACAAATGTTGTAGCCTTGTAGGTTTGAATTACGGCTCTAAATAAGCTATTTAAAATATATTAAAATCTTCAATTATGTATAGTTCAAATTCAATAGACAGTTATAAGATATCAAATGTGAATTATAGCAAACAAAAAATAAATAGTGAATGATTGAATGTGTTATTTCATCCGTGTGCTTGTGCACATGCTTCTAAATCAGTATGAAATGTGCAAATCGAGAAAGAAAATAAAACTCATTGAATCTTGTAATAGTTGAAATAATATCAAAGTCATCAAATCTAACCCACAATTGGTCATATGGTCCTACCTAAGAACTATAACAAATAATTTTGATTGTAAATAATATTCAATCAATGTGTCAATATTCAGACTACTGTAATCATGAATCAAATCTACTTAATAACTTAATCATATTGCCAAAAATATCAATTGCAAGCACATAATTACACATGGTTCAACTAGGCGCGCCTTTTTTGTGCTTGGAGCCTAGAGCTTGGAGCCTAGGCGCGCGCCTTAGACCTAGGCGCGTGCTTTTCTAACGGAGCCTGACCTTGTGTTTTTTGAGGCGCAGGGGCTGAGCTTAGTTGAGCCTGAGCCTAGGTGCGCGCCTTTAATAACATTGGGCAACATATTGACTCCTTTCATGTAACGTGGCAAAGGTGCCCAATTACCACGCAACAATCAATGTAACGATGTGACATACAACATGCAAGATGAATCTCATGCTCAAAAACCTTTCTCCTGAGCAATGCTATTCATACTGAACACTTACCCCAAATGTGAGTTCAGATTTCCTCCAGTCGCCAGTCGGTCGGCCCAATGTGCATCACAGTCGAAGTCAAACGATGGCAGGCGACCCAAAAGTGAATCGTACTCCAACCGACTGCATGCAACTGTGATGCGCACCGGGCCCATCGACTAGGGCCGATCAACTGGAGGAGATTTGAACTCCCCGAATGTTTAAATCAAAGGAAGTGTCATCTATTCACAACTTCTCTTTGTCTGTCGTGAGTACTGAGTACGATTCACCGGTCGAGAATGGGTGCAACGTATGGCTATGATTGTGACATCATTTTATTTAAAGAAATCGATAAAAACATTCCGGGTTGATAGATGGGGGGCAATGCATAGTTTTTCACTGTGTGGGTTGTGATAATGTGAACACTCTATGCATTTGGGGGCCATCAATGTTATCTCCCACATGACCGTTTGCTGTGATGATGTCAACAACATTCTATGCATTTGGGGCAACAAATCGTGCCGATACATGAGGGCAATGCATAGCTTTTCACTTTCACATATCACACAGATAGATAGTTGATTTTTTCCACGAGCTCAAGGGGGGTAGTTGCCCCCCCTGGGCCCCATGTGGCTCCTCCCCTGGGGTCTAGACACCCCTCAAAATTGCCCACATCTATTTTGTTACATCTTATCAACGCAATTGATAAATTCCTTAGGGTCTAGGCACCCCTCAAAGTCACAATATTCTTGGAGGTTGCCGATAGTCCTCAAAGTCGCTAAATTGCAGGGATCATATTCGGGAATTATCCTATTCCTTGGCTCTATTCATCTTTAATGTGGCTAGATTTTTTGGTGGTCTGGTCTAGCTATTGCTTGATCCGATCTAAGGATCTCTGTTGGCACCTAAATGCAACCTACTAGGGTTTCATAAGGGCGATTTGGTCAAGTTTTGAGTCGCCTGATTCAACATGGCAGGATAATTGAAGGATATGCGGTGTAAGATCACCTAAGGGCCAAACTAGTAACTTTAGGCCTTGCTACGGAGTAAAAGGACACTAAACGTAAGGTTCAACTATTGTGGAACAGCAAATCAGTACTAGAATGAGACTGAAATCAGCATTCAAAACCTCTATGACAACTAACCTATTATGATCAGTGATACAAAACCTAGTTAAAAAGTTGATCTAAGCATGAAGAGGCATGTGATAGTACAAACAAGATCTAAAAACTTAACTATCATACATGACAGCAGTTTTTCGTAAAATATTATTGACTTGAGTGCAAATTCCATCATTTGATCATTTGCATGTAAATTATTATACTGATACAATCTACCAACAAAAATGGCCTATAACCTAGATTAAACGTGCTTTGATACCAACTTGGTGTCCTACGTTTTGTATGCTAGTATTTGTATGTTTTTGGAGAACCTTACATGTCGAAGTATGGAATAAAACAGTTTTTATTGTGCAGATTGTCCCAAATCAGCAAAGAACATGCAAATGGTTCCATCACATTTTAAAGTAAGATGCCATAAAACTTTAACTAGCATGATTTATCAATTTTATGATTGAGCAAATAAATTTTCAAGATACTTGATGAAAATCTGTTTTTGAAAGAAACAAATTACAGGGGGCACCAAAGGTAATCAAATCTACCTTTGAACTAAAGGCCTATGTCACATGCATGCAAGGCTTATGGATATCATAAATCTGTATGCAACGATTGGAGATCTCGAGAAAAATATAGGGGGGGGGGGGGAAGAAGATGGAAAATGGAAGAACTAGAAACTAGAAAGAAATAGGGTGTAGAAGAAACGATTTCGCTTATCTTGATTCTTGAGTATATGTTATTTGGAGTCAAGAAGGTATCACAAATGGTGACAAAGAAGCCGGTGATCTGACTGTCCATACAATTATGGCACCAAGATTGAATTTGACCAGAGGGATAGAAGAGTGGATTGTAGACTATGGATGAATGTTAAAGATGAAGAAGAAGGAAGTTTGTAAACAAGGAATATCTTTTTTCTCACAATCAAAATCACCAATCTTCAATGCCCTCTTTCCATGGCCAGTCCCTCTTTCACAGATAAAGAGGACAACACAAAGGAGCGGCATAATGGAGGGGTTTTATGGGGGTATGAATGATAAGAATAGATACGATTGGATATCTTTCCATGATTTGAACCATGTGGAAAGCGGATTACAAAAGAATCTTACATGGAGAGAAGAGAGGAAAATATAAAGAGGCACAAAGTCATGGGTGAGAACAGAGTTTGGGAGTGGGAGCTTCGGATCGCTTTCTCACTGTGAAGAGAGGATTAAGTAAATAAAACTAAGATGTGGTATCGATTTATTGTACATGGTTTCTGAGTTCCTTATAACTTATTCTAGGGTGATCTTTGGCCAACCATCTAAGCATCTAATTCCATCTTTATCCTGACCTTTCATCCATCGCTATTGGTACTTATATACTAATTTTCTTGGTTGCTTAAACTGTCACTGAAGTTTTTGTGACTTGTACATGATAACTTCAAGTGTGCTCAATCCTTTCACTAGCACGACATAACAACTTAACCAGTTGTCTGAATTACACCAAAGTATTGGAAAGCCAAGAAAAAAAAGTTTACGCATCTAATAAACAATCACATGCCAAAAATAATAAAGATGCTACAAAAATGCAATGGATACTGCAATGCTACATCAAAGTCCCCATGACTTACGATAAAGTTGAGGAACATTTGGGAAATATAATAACCATAACCATAATAACTAAGCAATCCTTCTTTGAATTCGTTTCTATCAAGTCTTGAGAAGCCCATTTCTATTCCTCTTCCAAATTTAGTCCATCTCCAATTTGGCCCTTTCCAGTTAATTTGATCTCCATTTCTTTTTAGTGCCTCCACTGGTCCCTTCTCGTTATAACATTTTATTCATTTTCTGTAAGATGGCATTAGAACATTGTGTTCTGAAATTGTTTTGTTCGATTGCATCTCTAATGGCCATTAGAAATTATGTTAGGCCTTTGTCTTTAGGAATTTTGATTGAATTCCATAAAAGGGAGAACTTGGATATTCAGCGTTTGTTTCAAGCCAATGTACTCTATTGTGTTAAAGCCTTATACTAGAAATTCAAAATAGATAACATCTTGTATGGTTTGTACAAAGCACGCATTTTTTTTTTTTTTTAAATTAACTATTGTACTTCCAATTTCTTGAACTACGCTTTCAGGGGTCCGGTACTTGGAGAAGGCTGTATTCAATCTTGATTATGGGCAGTTAAAACTTGTGTTCCATGCACTCAGGGAGCGTAAACAGGTTATTGAAAATGCCCCACACTTGTGCAAAGCTTTGCCATGCATGACGCCATGCTTTGATTGGTTTGAGGCTGTGTATTTTTGGATGGGACTAAAATTGTATGATCTTGTTGCTGGTAGAAGGATGCTACATTTGTCACGATATTATTCTGCAAATGAGTCAGTTGAACTATTTCCAACTTTGGCCCGAACAGGGAAACACGGAAGCTTGAAAGGAACAGTAGTTTATTATGATGGCCAAATGAATGACTCACGTCTCAATGTAGGATTAGCTTGCAGTGCTGCATTAGTGGGTGCTATGGTGCTTAATCATGCAGAAGTGATTTCCATCATTAAGGATGAGGTTGGCGAGCGGATAATCGGTGCACGCGTACGAGATAAATTATCAGGTAGAATCAAGCATTCCTGTTACATGATATCTTAATAATAACTTCAATAGCCATGTCCGTGTATAATATTTGATTGCTTTGCCCTGCTTGCTGATAATATTTAAAAGTACTGTATAATAATCTTTTGTTATACAGCATTTTCTGTTGCTATGAAGTACTAACTGTTGTAAATTTGCACTTATTATCTATGCAATTAGAATATTTATTTACAAGAACCAAGTAATATTAGGTGTAGTATATTTACAGCTGCTTATAAGAACAAACTACTTAATGTGAATTTGCAAGAAATAGTTAAATGCTAGAGACTATTGAATATTGCAAGGAAACCTGAAAACTGGAACATGGATTCTATTATGTGTAACGACATCAAAACTGCATATGCTGTCCAAGTGAATTGGCTTCCAAATCGCATATGTGCTCGTTTTTTTGTCTGGAAATTTGAAAAGTTCAAAAAAAGAAAGTGGTGGCCTATGCACATATTTGATGTCATAGGCTATGCGTTTGGTGTTCCGCATATGCGATGGCATATGAGCATAGGTGACTGCATATGACATTTCCAATGACGCCTTTTCATCTATTTGGGGCTTTCTTAATGAGTCCCAGGTCTTATTAGTTTCTGTCGGGGGGGGGGGGGGGGGATTAGCCGGTCTCCGCCTTTGATTCTATTGGTCATTGAGGTTACCTGCTGGAGGTTTGCTGCGGCAGACTTCGACCTTCTTCTCCGTCACCCAGGGGGGAGTTAGCTTCGATGATCCGCAAGGCCAACAATTAGGTCAGAGATGGCCGGCTCCCTATGGCGCTCCGACCTTCTTGGTGGTTTGTAGCTTAACCTGTAAACTTCTCGAAGTTGAGGATAGTCAATGTTTTGAAAGATTCCAAAGTTAGGTGTGAACTAAAGTTGGCAGGTCCCTAGTTGGAAAGTAATAAAATAATAGTTCTAAAAAAAAAAATCAAAAGTTGTAATTTTGGCACGGTAACTTATAGATGTTCCTACTTTACCAAGCATGGTAAATAATGACAGTGATGAAAATAATGCATTGATGGTTATCATATAAAAAAAAAAGTTTAAATACAGTCAATGACCTTACATGACATTGCTCAACTCAATCCCAACACCTACATCGCTTCTATTACTAAAACTGCCCTCTCTCTTTCTCTCTCTAACCTACATTTATAAATTAGCTAATTTTCCAGCTACTTAATCCTCACTCCTCAGTAGTTGGACCTAGAATCATTTTGCATTGGTTTCTAACAAGGTAACACCTGTTGTTCAAGTTTTTCAGATATTTCTGCGCACTTCTAACCATGTGATCTTAGGCCTACCCCTTGCCGTTGCCGCCTCCACCTGCACTAAGAACCGTCTCCTCACATGTGCTTCCTCTGATCCATGTTCCACATTTCCGCCCCATTGCAGTATATTTCCATGATGTTATACTCCCTATGGGCAAGTGTTGAGCTACATCTTATTTCTTCATTCTGGCTTTACTCTTCTTTGTTTTATTGCACATCCACTTAACATCTTCTTCTATGCAACATTGGTTTTGTGGCCATGCGATTCCTTTTTAACCCAACTGTCTAATCTATAAAAATAATTGGCCTAATAACAATTCTATAAAATTTCATTTGGGAGACTTTTGTATGCATCTCACTTACTTGGAAGTTGGAAGTTATATATGCACTTAGGTAATTAGCTTCTTTTCTTAGTGTTAATTAGTATGGTTCATGAATCTCATCAAAATTTAACACAAGCTGGACTTTCTCAACTACCTTTCTTGGACATTAAATTCCTAGTAATTTTCTTTTCACGTCCCATTTCACAAGTTGGCTTATTTATCAATTTAAGGAGAACATATATGCTTGTTGCATATTTTCGATCACCATTTCTTTTCCTTCAAAGGATTTATATATAATTGCATCTTCAAAACGATGTATCAACCAATTACACCAAGTGGCAGACAAGTTTTTACTACAACAGACAAAGAACTTAATCAAGTTCATCTTCCTATTTGATCACTTATCAAAGTTTGAGGTCATACCTTATAAAACTATGTCCTCCATCACTCTAGTGTAATCTACTTTGATTATTAAGACATTTGGTTGATATTAAACAAATTTATCATTGTTAGATTCCTATGTCACTCGTAACTACTTCCCTAGAGATACTTCAAATCCATGTGGACACCATACTATTTGTCTCACTAAAGCCTTTTCAACCATCGTACTAACACTTTGTACTATGCTAAGAGAATTAAGGCAAGGACATCATATTAATAGCTTTTAGTTATAATGGAATTGATGCATTTTGGCAGTAAATGCACTTGAGTTGAAATGGATTAGTATTACCGAAGGTCAAGCTTGAGGCTCTTGGATTCATGACCAATCAATAGAAATTGTGATAACCTCATGAGAACGTAATCCATTAAGACAAGTTTAAATTTACTTTTCAATTGTTAACAACAAAATTTTTTTGGTTGGACGGCTCATTATTCTAAGGGAAGTGTGTAACTAGAAGTTATTTCCTTACCCAAGACTATTTTATTGACCAACCCCCTAAAAATCTTGGATCGCATAATGGTTGTTGCTTTGGATGACATTACCTAGACTTTTCACCGGTTTCGTAAAGGAGGCGCCTAGTGTTTCATCCTGTCTAGGTGAAGCGGCTTCTGGACGGTATATAAATAAGATTTTCCTACTATAAAACTGTGTTTTATCATATTCTTGATACATACAAAAATTAAATAATGACAATAATATAAAATGATATTGTTTTAGTACTCAAAAAGATGAAATTATTAAATTTTCAAACACTGAACAAAATAAAAATTTTCAATATAAGCAAGTTAATTGGCTTGACAGCATATAGAACACCACAAAATCATGAAAAAGCTCATAACTAACCAATAGATCAAAAAATTTCATCACCATTCATATGAAGGTCTAATTCATTTGAAACAGGACTCTCCTTATCACAATTACCACAAACTTCAGCATATTCTTCGTCATTTTAATCTTGGAATTAATCTAAAGATTGTTCGGCCTCTTCAAGTGTTTGTGGTTGTGTGCTTCTTCCTCCAATTTTTTCTTTTGTCGTTCATTTGTTCCACTAGTCTCAACAATAAGATATCATGTTAAACCATCATCATAAACACGGTCCCCAAGTGAATGCATTTTTACAGTAAAAGTTGCCTTGAAAACCTAGGAAAAATTGCCCAGGAGCTCAGGCGGTCTACTAGGGACTAGACTAGGGGACCGTGTAGGCACCGAGTGCTGCAAAATGCCTACGCACCTGCCTAGCACCGCTTTGACTACGCTGCGTTTTACTATGGTGAATGGAGGAAAGGACCATGACACAAGTTAAGGTATGTAGTGGAGATACTTGGGCTTTTGGCTAGTATGTTGATTGTTATGGTGACGATTTTTGTAGTTTTAGTGAATTTTATTTTTCAGTTGATTTTCTTTACCTGTGAATGACATTTTTGTAATCTGTTTGAACAAGAATTGCTAATGGTTTTGGAGAATTTATCCTTTTGTACAGCAACCTGCACATCCAGCCCTCTGTTTCTAATTTTGCATTTCCGCATGTTATCTAGTACATGATTGATAACTGCTTTATTATTTTTTCAAATCTTAGAATGTATATTACTGCAAGAAAATTAATCAATGTTAGGATGTATATTACCGAAAGAAAATTAATATCTATTAGTTTATTGTTAAATTGTATGATGGGTTTGATATAAAGTATTCTTTATACTTTTGAATGATTACTCTTGTAATTGGTCCGTTTTGTCTAACTAGAGTAATGCTTCTTAACACCTGTTAAAGTGAACCAGGGAAAGAATTTGATACCTATGCAAAAGTAGTTGTAAATGCGGCTGGTCCATTTTGTGACTCTGTTAGAAGAATGGCTGACAAAGACTCACCACCTATGATCTCTCCGAGTAGTGGTGTGCACATAATTCTTCCTGATTATTATTCTCCTGAAGGCATGGGACTAATTGTTCCCAAAACTAAGGATGGCCGTGTTGTGTTCATGTTGCCTTGGTTGGGACGGACAGTTGCTGGGACCACAGATTCGAACACTGCAATAACAATGCTTCCAGAACCACATGAAGATGAAATACAATTTATATTGGATGCCATCTGTGACTATCTTAACGTTCAGGTTAGAACTCTAGCTAAAGTTGTTTCTTCACTTCCTAGGTCATCATATAAAGCTCATCCCCACGTTTCAGTTATTTTGTTGATGCTGCTAGATGCATGTGTTACATGCTCAAACTTCTTCGAGATACTGTCTATTGTGTGAAAGAAACCTTGGGGAGGCTTGAGCAATATAACATCAAAAATTTATGATAAGTTATCAACTTTTATTGTAGTATTTCCCTCTCCTTTAACTGTAGGACTTTAATGTATATACTTGGAGAGCAGCCATCTATGAGTAGGATCCAATGCATCACTCCTCTATTAAGGATTTAAGGGTAATGTGCCAAGAAATTTATATGGTGTCATGGTGCTTTGATACCACAATGGTAAGCTTATTTTAGGGCAAATTAGAAAAACCTCCCTTGAACTATACACCTCATTTCATATTGGTCCCTCAACTTTTTTTTTGAACAATTTGATCCCCGAACTATGCTTTGTTTGCATTTAACCTCCTCCGCAAACTTTTTATCTTGAAAATACCAATTTTCAATAACACACAAAGTTGTTTTAAAATATTTAATTTATGCTTACCAGGACAAGGGCATTTTTGGAATAAAAGTTGATGGAGGGGGCTAAGTGCTAACAAAGCATAGTTCAGGGATCAAATTGTCCAAAAAAATCATTGAGAGACCAATATGAAATGAGGTGTACAGTTCAAGGGAGGGTTTTGTAATTTGCCCCTTATTTTAATATAAAGGAAAGGAAGAATAATTTGTATGTCTCATATTGATTCCAATGATCGATATAAACTTACTCTAACAACTTCTTAAAGTCATAGTTGATCACACAATTTGCTGTAATGGAAGTAGAAGTATTGCGTGGTGTGAGACGTCATGAAATCAACAAACTACAGAGATGATGAGATGTAAGATATAACTAGAACCGTTTTGAGATAATGTTTCCTAGTAAAGTGTCATACTATCTTTATGTGCTTGGTATACTCATGGAATAGTGGATTACTTGCAATCTGAATAAGGTCTTGGTTTGTCACATTATCCAGGGTAGATGAAACAATTATAGACTCATTGTAAATTGGTATTGTATTCTCTTTGCTCGTGAAACATTGGATTCTTAGTGATCTTGCTACCACTTTGGTTGCCACAATACGTGGGGTAGGTGGAATACTTGTACCCCATGTCAAGAAGAGAACACTATAACAAAACAAACTTGAATGGATTTTGTCCGTGGTGCATACTCCCCCTCAACTATTGTGTTGGTGAACTAAGGAATTAGAATGACTTTTGTCACTTTGCACAAAGCAATTACCAAAATTCCGAAACTACTCGCAATAGCCCCAACGGGTCTGTATAAGATTAGTTAGTGCAGTGAACTTTGTGTGAGGAATCGGTATGCTTGGATGCAGATTTTATAACGAACATCAAATACATGTTCTATTAGGACTGGAGGAGAGGACACGACCTAGAGGCGTGGTGAATATCTTTAGTTGAAGTTTTGCCCAATTGAAATACTTAAACCTCTTGAACTTCATAGATTATTAGAGTTATCATATTTGCACATTTTCAACTCCCCAAGGGAATGTAAAGTGCAAGCAATTATCATATATCTATTACATATTCTATCCATTTATGAAGTAACTATGCATCACTCAACTAATCATGCATCACAAAAAATATGCACACAAGATTTTTACATGGTTCGGCCTCACAAAGTACGCCTACATCCACGGGACAAAGTCCAAGTCTGCACTTTTATTGAGATTCTCAGGGTTACAGACTTGACAGTGCTATCATACAACTCGGTCTTATTGATGTTGCCTTCCTTTGATGTGATGTATCAACATCAACATGCACGTAGTTGCGGCTTCAATAAAGAAATAATATGTACGCCTTATCAATGAATAGGAAGAATAATATTTCCCTCATAAAGAATAATATGTACGTCTTATATTGAGAATCTCAATAATATGCATCACAACCACGTGGAACTGAATGTCTTCGTCCTTATCTCAACATGCACCATGAGTCGGCACATAGCCTATCTCCTCTGGTAACTAATTGGCCAATGCACCACGAACCTCATGGTTCGATCTCCTCCACACAGAAGGCTCACACAACCCACAAAGGGTTGTAGAAGTGTGGGGAAAAAATATTTCCTAGAGTTTTTTTTTTTATCAATCTCTCATAAGACTTATGGCAACACTTATTTGAAATTCTCAGAAAACTATAGAACTCTGTGAGAGCTATGAGAAACAAGGTGATATCTCTTTTCTCTTTCTTTGATGGAGATCAGAGCCCAGACAATGAAGATCGGTGATTTGGTTCCAATCGGGAAGGAAGATGAAGATGGATCACTGCAAGCATTGAAGAAGCTTGCCTTGGAGATGAAGATCAAGTCTATTTTAGTTTTACTTTCCGTTTTAGTCTTGTTTTGATGTAATAGGTTCATATTTGGACTTATTTGGGGTTAGGGGTTTGATTCGGGTTCAAACTTATGTTGATTGGATTTTATTTTAAGACATTAGTTAAATGAATGCCATGTAAGCCCCAATTATATATTTTAAGACATTAGGTAGATGTGTTTGTTATGTAAGTGAGGGATCATGGGTTCAAACCTCACCTTTCCCAATTATATATTTTTTAACTGAACACCATGTATAGATGTGTGGGTCTCCACCCGAACCAGGTCCGAAAACCCAAAGTGTGTATGCGCGGGTCGGGTTCGAGTTTTTACCTCAACCCTCAACCGGTCCTGACGAGCCCATCTAGGCTTCTCTTCCGCAGACCCAACCCAGCCCAGTCCGATTTACACCCCTACCTAATATGAACCAAGAGAGCCTCGAAACCAATAAAAACCCTAGCTTTTCATCACCCAAAAATGATCCCAAAACATAGCGTCAACATTACCCCAACTTTGCCACACAAATCTATCCGCTTCCCCTCTCCGAATTAACGAAAATTATCCAAAAATCTGCACATGGTAGCAAGCTGTCCCGATCAGGTTTTGATTTATCAAACCTTGTCTGATTAACTTGAAACCATAGCCGATATAAGGCCCTATAATTGCTACATATTTCTACATCAAACTCCCCGTTCCTTGTATGTGAATTGAACCCCAATTTGATCCAAACATTGATATGGTCTTAACCGTCTATAGATTTGAAATCTCATTTTCAAAATCCTAATTCGAGAACCTCTTGTAGGAATAGGGCGATATTGGGCTCGTTTTGAAGCCCTCACCAAGCCCGATTAGTGTACCATATCCCCAGTGCCACCCAACTATTCAACAATAACAAAATTACTATTTTGTCCCTCCAACTTTGGTGAGTTTCTTCTTCTTTTCGCAGGATAAATCTGTTGTCTTGCATCAATTATTTAACGAACAACGGTTATATAGCTATTTGGAATTGTATGAAAGTATCCCTGTGTTTGCCTATTGGACATTGAAGCGCTTAACACTTGGCATCCTCACCAATGCCTAGGTGACATTATACTGTCTACTTTTTTCATGAGGGCTAATCATTCTAGTAACTGTACTACTATATTGGTCCGTCAATGTGGTTTTTAAATAAACTCTTTTATATTCTCTTTTAGATTAAACCTAAATAATTCTACTTTCTCCAGCTAGGTAGCATTTTCTTAAATTAATACTTTTTTTATTAACTAAATGCCTTTGTATACACCTTTTGTATTACTTGGTTATAAGCATTTGAATTTGTTGATCACCTCGAATCAAAGTGATAGAGGTACTAGTTTCAAAAAATAAGAGAATTTTTTTTTGTTGTGAGTGTAATTATGCAAAACTTGTTCTCGGTGATCCCTTGTTGATATGTACCAATAAGCTGCAGATTGCTGATATTCTTCTGAGAGATATAATGCAATAATGACATACTTGCATACTTACATACATGTAGGGCTGTAAAACGGGCCGGGCCGGGCCGGGCCGGGCCGGGCCTAAAATACTTCGGGCCTGGCCTAGAGCTGTCAAGCTTGGATAGGCCTGTCGGGCTTGTTGGGTCGGGCCTCGGGCCAAGGGTATGAGCCCGGGTATACACATATTAGAAATTTCGGGCTGGGCCGGGCCGAGTTTGGACTAAAAATAAGATATTTTAATTAACGATATTTGTATACAATTGGGTTTGAAGGCTCGACCTCTAACTAGGTTAGAGAAGCTATAACCACCACACCATGTTTTTTTATGTCATATGTACCAAGTGTGTGTGTGTGTATATATATATATATATATATATATATATGAGTCCCCCTCTAGTGTGATCCGGTTGGTGCGATCCGAGTACCGTGGGCCGCCCGATTTAATTTGTTTGGTTGTGATGCACGGTTCGAACGGTGTATGCAACACACCTAACAGTGCAGGCTGCGAAAATCAATATGTTCCTGTGCTTACTGCATATGTTGCAGTCCCGCTAGTGCATATGTTACTCGTGAGGGTAAGTACATAGTAATTGTATCGGGCCGGGCTTTCGGGTTTCCTTTTGGGCCGGGCTAAGGGCTCAAGGTGGCGGCCCGAGCCCGGCTCATGGTATCTTCGGGCCGGGCCGTTGACCGGGCTAGTTCGGATTCGGGCCGTTGACTTTCGGGCTGGGCTCGGGCCGTGTTCGGGCCAATGGGTTTTTTTTACCCCTCTACATACATGTTCTTGTTTCCGTGCTTTCGGAATATAATTTACATACCTGCTTTTTGAAAATAGGAAGCCTCAACATTATTTCTTAGTTTCTTATGTGGCCGTTAAAGTTATGTGCAATCTTTCATGACTGTGATGGATGCTTCCTTGGAGTGGAAGTATTATTAGCTTCCTTGATTTCTTTAATGATGAATCCTAAAATGGTGCTTTAGATGCTCATTGTGCATATTGCACTAGTAAGAGTCTGTAAGACATTGATGGGCTGCAATTCATTCAGCAGAAATTGTGCCTTCTAAATTTTTTATAATGTTGAATTTAATATATATATATATATATGAAAGTTTCGAGTCACTTTAATGTCTTGTATAGTCTTTCCTGTACACATTCATCCATAAAATGAGTCCAGTTGCAAGATTTGAGCTATACACTTGATGGAAACACCAGGTACGGCGCACGGATGTTCTATCTGCTTGGAGTGGTATACGCCCATTGGCCATGGATCCATCAGCAAAGAGCACTGAGAGTATTTCTAGAGATCATGTTGTATTTGAAGATTATCCTGGTTTAATCACAATCACAGGTGGAAAGTGGACCACATACAGGAGGTAAACATTCATTGAGAGTAAATTTGTTTGCTGATGGATATTGTTATTTAATGCTGTTGATATTGTATTCCAATATTGGTAGTTGAGTAGTTCACATAGACATGGTTATGGTTGTGTGACTGTTGAATACTGGTATGAAATATAATGTTCTCCAAACATTGAAAAAGGATGTATTCTTGTAGTCCTATTTAAATGCATGACTTTCCTTGCAATTGCAAGTATTTAACTGCATATCCTTATCATTTCATGTTGTACGATACCTATCATCTTTAGCTACAGAAGATGGATCTCAATAGCTTATATCAGTGGGTATTGATGAGTATCGGCTTGTATTGTGGTGTTTCTTATCGAATACAGGGTTATGTGTCGACATTATTTGTCGACTGAACTTATATTCAACCAAATCATGCTTCAAAAATTAAGATCACTGTGTTATTTTTAAAATAAAATCCAATATTAAGCTAGTTTTTTGTTTGTTTAGTTAATGTAATTCTTTTGCTAAGTGGTGTTCACGAGCTGTGTTTTCTTAGAATTCTTGTTTCATTGTTCGAAACAACCCTAATTATTAGAAAGAATTAAGAGGACCTAAAGTAGTGTAGTAACCAAAACGTATGTTTTCCTTGTGTATCTTACTGTGCCAATTTGTTGTTTTTCACTAATATCTATCTTCCTGTAGACGTGCATAGTGTTGGCAGTTGGCACAGCACAAGGCATGGAATAGTATGGTATGATATCATGCTAGCCAACCATGGCTACTATAGAAATAACAAGCGCTACTTATTCCTTGGTTCCTTGTGATGGTACTATGTGATGAAACTAAGAAAAATATAATGAAACACCATATTTTTATATCACATGTTTAGAGTCATCTTTTAGAGTCTGTACTTATTCGTTAGTTCGATCCAAGGTCCAGTCCTTTGAAATGACAGTTGTCTTCAAATCTTTAAATGGTCTGTTAAAAGGATGTGTTCATGAATGATCTTTAAATATTGGCTGTAGCAATTCAATGATGAACAAGGATAAATTAAGTAGGAGGGATGAAGAATATACAAAATTATATTATTTGCATATTTGTTCTTCAACCATAATTTCATGATCAAATACAAAGCTACTTAAAATTCTTGTCTGATAGTATACGTTGATTTAAAGCGCACTCATTTAAAAACCCCTGTATAAATCTTCATGAATTCGGTGTGGTCATGGATGGCATGATCAAATGCAGAGCTACTTGAGAAAATTCAACGCATGACTACATGAGTCAGATCATGTCGCCCGGGACACTTGATGCATCCAGTATTCAAGAGCAATGTCCATCTTTGGTTGGGGCAATTTATACTTACAATGACTTGTTGAAGTCTGGGCTTCATATTATGTAAGTATTGGTTTATTTGTTTTATTTAAGTTTTACGAGTTTTCATTTAATTTTGATTAATGGTGGTTATGAGGGTCAGAGGGAATATAACTTATACATGTCAGCGTTATCTACGTGGTAGGGACCACATGGGAGCTAGATAAGTACTAGAAATTGAGAGATCCCATTCATGGGGAGTCGAATTGTGCATGCACGAACTCCGAGGCCCCCATTGGGCTTTTATTTACTGGTTTAGTTATTATTTTTATTTCAGATTTTTTGATGGTAATTTTTGCATATGTCAAAACCCAAGTTTTAAGCATTTCCTCAGTGTCGTATGAATCCAAGCCCTAAGTGTATTAAGAGTCCAAATCCCAAGTGTATTAGGGGTCCAAAGTATAGTAGTAGTTGTATTGCTTTGGAGTCTATCAAAGGACCCCAAAGCCTCTATTCTGATTATTGCTTTTGATAATAAAAAAGAAAAATTCTGCTTCGTGCAAAGATTGACTGTGGTGGCTTTTCTTCTCAGGCCATGAGAGGCCGTAGGGTACCTGATGAGAGGTTGGCACTGAGAGGCCATAGGGTACCCAGTGATAAGTCGACGACGAAAGGTCGCATGGTGAGATGCTCTGTTAATCATCTCTCAAACTATTTTCCTGGAAAAATCTGAACCCATCACCATTGCATCAACCTTCGTTGCCTTTTCTACTAGACCTACAAATTTCCCAAAAGTTGAACCATAAAATCCGTTAGAAAAACTATAAAACCCCTCCGATATCCCTTAAACTTGATCCTACATAACCCTCATGTAGCTATAGACCTTCCCTTGCCAAAAACCCCAATTCTTTTTCCAAATTCCCATGCAATTGAACCAAAATCCAAATCTAGATTGTGCCGTCTGGATTTGGAAAAAGCCTAATATCTTTGCATCCGGTCATCGAAGTTTGACCCAAACTTTCCCACACCTAGATATGCCTCGCTATCAACTTTCAACAACATCCGACTCCCAGATTTTAGGAATACAACAAAATAGTACCATGATGGGGTCAAAATCTGCATGTTCATCTTCAGACCCGAATTGATTACTTCAACCGTTCAATGGGATATTACTTCGGGTCGTCTTCTCTGAATTTGCTGATCCATGGCTCATTTTGAAGCTTGTCTTGTATCGGTTCTTCCTATCATATTCGTGCCTTACTCCAGTAGCCCTTGAAAAATGAAAAGTAGAATTGACGTTTACCTTTTTCACATAGAGCGAGTTCGTTGGTTTTGGTGGGACCCCTCACTCTTCTGCATCAAATTACCTATTACCTCATGGAATAAGGTTTCAACTGTGGATGACAATGCTGCTTTACAAGAGGCGTGTTGAGAGACATATGTGTTATGTTGTCGAGAGACAACTAATAAATGAAATGACGAGGTAAAGGAAAAGATAGAGACTACGACTGCGGAGGGCAGTGTTATGAGAACCGGACCGGACCGGCCGGTCAGACCGGTAAACTGGTTCCCTACGAAGCATGGACACTTCCCCAGGCCTCCCGTACCCGTGCGGACTCGTGTCGGACACCGACACTCGTCGGACACTCGCCGGACACGCACCGGACACACATGTGCCGTGTCCTACGTGCTTCCGGGAGCCGGACATGGTCGGACACTCCTCGGACACTCGTCAGACACTCGGGACACTGCGGGTTGACGGACTGTTCAATATAGGGTCGGGTTACAAGCTATGGTGATTCAGTTTTGGCTTCAACTTATCTGATCCTCTGAAATTATAACCTCAGAGAATTAGATACGTTGAAGCCAAAACTGAATCGCAGCCGTTCTTTTGCATGCCATTTGGGCCTGAGCGTGATTCACTTGTCAGGATGGTTATGATGAACAGTTACGATTCAGGTTTGGCTTTAACTTATCTTATCCTCTGAGTTTTCAGATAGGTTGAAGTCAAAATTGAAACACAACCATTATTTTCCATACCATTTAGAGCTGTCTGTGATTCACCGATCGAGCTGGATGTAACTAACGATAGCGATTCAGTATGCATTAAATTTTCATTTTAGTTGTTTTCTATGAGGTTTTTTGATTATTGAAATATATATGAATTACAAACACACATAACATATTAATTTATTTTGTCGTGTCCCGGCCGTACCCGTGTCCTTTTTTAGGATTTACCGTGTCGGCGAACCCGTGTCGTGTCGTACCCGTGTCCCCGTACCAGTGTCAGTGCTTCTTAGCTGGTTCTAGGGCTGTGCAAAAACCGACCCGAACCGCCTAACCGAACCGAAACCGACCAAAATTTAACCGAAATAACCGAACCGAACATCAAACCGAACCGAAAACAAACCGAACCGACAAAACCGATTAAATCGGTTTCGGTTTCGGTTCCCGGGTATGAAACACCGAACCGAAACCGAAAAAACCGACCCGACTTCTTAAATCATAAACACAACGGCCATAATACTTTTGTTTCCAGTAAGTGCAAGTACGAAGTAATTATGTTAGATCTACAATACTTCAAAAGAGTGAACGCCGGTTGATTTTGCTTTGAACTTTCATTTTGGCACTATGTAAGAACATAATCATCCACTTATTTGTAATGAACTGACGATTAAGATTCAAGAGCTAAGGGTTCTAGCATAACTCATATTAACCGAAACCGAATCGAAACCGAACCGAAAACCGATCACACCGAATCGACAAAAACCGACCATTTCGGTTTCGGTTTCGGTTTTGATTTTTCGAAAACCGAAAAAAATAAAACCGACAAAACCGACACCGAAACCGACCGACAAAACCGACGCTCACCCCTAGCTGGTTCCTAAACCGGTCCGGTTACGATTCTGGATCGGTAATACATGTAACCCGGTGATGCCCGGTGAAACCCTAGAAAACCGCTCGGTTTTCTAACGAACCATCGCCCGACCGGTTTTGTTAAACCCGCGGTTTAAGAAATCTTAATCGGTAAATCTCCTCTGCGACCGGTGACTCTGTTATGCGAGAGTCGCGAGAGTACTGCTGCGCCCTTTCTGTTTTTCTGCTCGACGACTCGGAGATTGAAACCCTAATCGACTCCCGACCAAGTCCCGACTGCCACCCAACAACCAAGTCCCCGACGAGCCCGAGCCGCCCGACATCTGCCGCTCGATACTCGATTTCTCTCGCCCGAAAGCTCCAAGTCCGTGCCGCCTTGGCCTGACGCACGACACTCTACCTCTGCCGCCTGACAACCCATGTCCCTGACGGAACCGATGCTTGCCGCTTGATCCTTGACCTCTGCCACCCAACAACGGAAAATCCCGACACCTGTGGCCTGCCGCTCGACGATCCTCTGGGCACCGGTTTAAATATAGCACCGATTCAACCGGTTGACCTGATGGTTGAACCAGAGATCCGTGACTCGGGCCCAAGACCGGGTCAATGTCCGATTCAAGTTTGATAATGTTGATGGAGGAAAAGACCGAGACAACTATTAAATAATGCGACGAGGTGAAAGCGACACCATTAAGCAAAACAATGTAAATATATCATATACGATGATTATCAAGATTTTTATTTTTTATTTTTCAGTTTACTCGTATTCCATATTGGTTATCATGGTCCATGCAAGTTTACTATTGTTTGGTGTGTGTTTTCTAAAAATAATTCATGTAAATATATGCAACCTGACTATAAAAGACTTAAATTTAAAAGACTTAAAAAACATCCAAGCCCCTCCTTTTTAAACCATTTCGAAAATTTATATCATTTTGGTCGAAATTTCAAAATTTCGACTGAAATTTTGGTTTTGGTCAAGCTCGAAACCAGTGACAAAACCAAAATTGAAAATCTTGGCAATGAGTTCCCATATGTAGAACACACCATGGAAACCAGTTCCCATGTAATGGTAGAACAAATTTAAATGGTCCAAGGAGGGTTTCACAGTGTTTTCTTTTTCAATGCTGGTTTTTGTGTATTGGATGGTTTAAGGTGGCGATGGTGATGTTATAAGGTGGGGGTGGGGTGTTCATATTTCTTCATGTGTTTGTGTCTGCCCCATCAGTATATACAAATGTTGATGGAATACTCAGGCATATATTGATGGGATGCTTGTACCATCCTTGTGCCTTAGATTTCATAAAAGGCAACTGGTGTCATTGTAATCTGTCCATGTCTATATCATTTCCTATGCTGGGCATTGTAGGACAAAAAAATTGAAAAGAAACTAGATGGTCATTGGGTTGTAAATTGAAATTACTTGATTTTTTAACAAAATTACTCACTATTTGTCTGCATTTGTGAAATATACATCACTTTTTAGGTAACTATCCTGTGATTTATCATTTGTCAAATAGTCCAAGTAGCTATACTTATCATTTTGTATTCCTATGACCATTCTAGTTTTTACTTACATTACTCTTATTCAGCATGGCTGAAGATGCAGTTGATGCAGCTATAAAGGCAGGCAAGTTGAACCCTACCAATGGCTGTATATCTAACCACCTGCATATTGTTGGTGGAGATGGATGGGATCCTGTATCATTCACCGTCCTTGCACAGCAGTATATACGGATGAAGAAGACACATGGTGGGAAAGTTATTCCTGGGGTAATGGACACTGCTGTTTCCAAGCATTTATCTCATGCATATGGAACTTTGGCTGAACGAGTGGCTGCTATTGCTCAGGTTGGAATTTTTCTGGACATTATTGCTCCAATTTTAATTACCTGTCAAATTTAAGGCATTAGAATGTATATGGTGTGCCACAAAATGACCAATTTTCTTGATTCCTATTTAAACTAGTGGGAGGTTGAATGCCAGTTCCTTTTTTCAATTAAGAGAACTTTGATTGTATGGATTATAATGAAATTGTGGTTCAACCGTTCAATCTCCACTGCCTTTTTGCCAATGTGTGTGTGTCTAATCAGGGGCTAAAAGGCCATGGAGATCTCTTGGTCTAAGAAGTAGATCTTTAACATTTGCTGACCATATATTGTTTGCCATCATTTTTCTTTATTAAATGACCCCCCTACTCACCCCCCCCCCCTCTAATGCTTTTATTTCTCCAATTTTAGGGTTGTGCTAAATTTTTAGGTTTATTATGCATGATTTGTTTCATAATGAATGTTAGGGACCTAGGGTTTTATTGTTCTAACTTTTAGATTATAACTTCTTAATAGTAGCATAATTTGATTCATTGATTGTTACATATTGATGATGCACGACATACATGATTTTACGTATTCACATTTCAGTGATTTAGCATGACAATGATGACATGAATATTCTTTTTGGATAAGAATATTTAATTTCGGTTGTTTGATTAATTTTATATGAAGTTTTTGATGGTATTATGCTTATTATTTGTTCAAATTTGAATATTATCCCATATATATAAATTTTAATATTAAAAAAATTTGTCGCCTAGGCCACGCCTCGCCTAGGCAAGCTTGATCGCCTAGGCATCGCTTGGCCGCCTTGCCAACACTGACAAGTATTGAAAGTATTTAGGGAGGAGAGCTGTGATAGAGTACCACGAGATGTAATTTAGTGGTCACTAACAAGAAAAGGGGTGCCTAAAGGTTATATACTTATATTGAAATTGTTGAGTACATGTATGAGGGAGCGATCCCTAGCGTAAGAAGCAGTTATGGCGACAAACAAGTTTAAGTCATAGCGGGACTTCACCAAGGGTCAGCACTAAGCTCATATTTTTTCTCTTCATAACAAACTTATTGTTAGTATTCAAGAAGTACCATGGTGTATGTTATTCTCAGATGTTATAGTGCTGATTGATGAGGTAGGGATAGGCTGAATGTTGAACTAAAACTATAGAGGAAAGTTGTGGAAGATAGGGTTTTAAAAAGTCAAATAGATCTAAAACAGAATAATGGAATGCATTTTTGTGTTATTTGTAATTGATGATGAACCTTCTTTTTATTATTGGTCAAGAAATAGAACACTAGGATTGGTTTCTGTATTTTGGATTTACAATATTGGAGAACTCGGGGATAGAGGAGGATATAGCTATTAGAATTAGAGTTGGTTGGATGAGGTGGACAGGGGCGACATGGTGTTGTTTGCTTGGCTCATGGGTCTAGCACAAGTGTACATTTTAGATATCAACAAGGTCATCAATATTTTATGGTTTAGAATGTTCGACCATAAAGAGTTCTCAGGATGAGTGCTATGGATGATGATGTTGAGGTGGTTGTGCGGCAAAACTAAGAGCAATAGTGTGAGGAATGAGTATATTAGAGGAATGTGTGGAGTGCCCCAATCTAGCATAATATGCGCATGTTACAATAGTGACTAGAGGCGACCACGGTAAGGAGAGGATCTTGGATTAGTGTGGAGGCGATGAGCATCAAAAAAGGGGTATCAGACGGTTTCCCTTGGGATCATGGATTTTTTGTGATTGGATCTGTAGGGCTTGTTTACCTGAGAGAAAATATTCAGTGGAACCGGGATATGAGCTGACATGGTGAAACTATGCACATAACCATCTGGTGCATTCACCATTGATGGGTGAATCACACCAAGCTTTGGATGCAGATAACCCCAACGGATGTATCTCACTCAGCTCCGATTATGGTGGGTCCCATCTGCTTGCATTCACGATTTGGTGTGATTCACCCGTAATGGTGAGTTCATCGGACGGTTCTGTGCACAGGTTTCACCATGTCAACATATATTCTGGTTCCACTGAATATTTTCTCCATCACAGGGGTTAAGTAACCACCAAGTGCTCCTTAGATTTGAGACCATGGTGCCCTACCACAATGCTCTCTCTCTCTCTCTCTCTCTCTCTCTCTCTCTCTCTCTCTCTCTCTCTCTCTCTCTCTCTCTCTCTCTCTCTCTCTCCATTAGTTTTAACCGGCTATTTCAAGATCTCACAAACCCTGGCTTTGCCACAACAGTCAAGGTCAAGCAGCTTCACAAAAAATATGGTAGAACAAGGAATCGCAGAGGTGAAGTACATGACTAATCTCTTTTTGAGATTTTCAAATCTGGATAGATCTCGCAAACTGTTTGATCTCCTGCTTGATAGAGATTCCATCCCTTAGATGTTTCTTCGCATGTGACAGGGAATGTGTTCTAATGCTTTCTCTATCCATTTCTAATATATAGAGAAATGTTATATAGAGGTAATTGAGATCAAGAATCTTGGGTTATCTTTGTCTAGATAGAAAAAGCATATCTGATGAGCCACTTGGTGGGATAGGACTTGGATGATGTTGATAATGATGATGACATGTTACCTCGATCAATTTCCTGCTGACAAATGTGTACTGCTGTCATGCCAAATAAATGCCTAACTCTTGGGTCTATAACTATGCCTCTGTTTTTCCTTGTAAACGACTTCATTTGTGTGTTCTAACCTTTTTAACTTGCTTACTGCAGTCATTTCTACAGATATAGTTGACTTGCTTTTCTAGCTTAACCAACCAACTATTTAGATCTTACGAATTCTTCTGAAAAATTGATGAGCTTATGCAATAAGCATGTCAAAACATTGATAGATTTCTATCATTTAAAGATCATCCAAACAGCATTTGAGCTGCAATACCATATATTCTTAATCATAATCTCATGAATCAAGGGTTCTCATCATAAATATATGGTACAGTTGAGGTGGAGATTTCGTTGGCTGGTATTGAGGGGAAAGTGGTGAACAGAAGTACCAAATGCTGACAAGGATGAAAATGCTTGTTTGTACAAAAGAGGTTGCCATTAATTGCCATTAATAAGAGTGAATTTCCTCAAAGGAGGAATTAAATTGAGCCAAGTTACTTACAATACCTTATGGGTCATGGTTATGGTTATTGCTTGATTCTCTGATGGTTGTCTTGTGATCAAAAGGCGAGAGGCCTTGAGAAGAAATGCCAACAGAAGTTGTGACTTGTGAGGAACAAAGAGAGCTTGATTTAAGTGTTGGATATGGTCCTTAATATAAAAGATTGATGTAGCAGGGTTCATGAAGATGAGGTAGATCAGTGATACAACATTGGTTGGCTATGGCTGCATATAATTGCTGTCAATAAATGATCGATCTCAAAGTACAATCGGAAACATGTCTTGCTAAAGGAAAATGCTTCTCAGCTATCCTACTTTCTATCCAGATCGGACCATCCGGATGTGGAACTTGATCACATTCTCCAGTTGCACTCAGTCCGGACAGGTGAATCGCGCACTCAGTCCGACTGACAGGCAAAGGGACAAACATGATCAGGTGCCACAAGAGGATGGCCCGATCCGGATGGGAAAACTGGATGGCTGAATAGCATTGCTCCTTGCTAAATGGTTTATAGTCATAAGACTGAATCGTTTGGTTTTGCAGAATGAATACCTAGGGAAGCGTCTCGCTCACGGATACCCCTTCCTGGAGGCCGAGGTCGCGTACTGTGCTCGGAACGAATACTGTGAATCTGCCGTTGACTTCATCGCTCGGAGGTCCCGCCTTGCTTTCCTCGACACCGATGCAGCAGGGCGAGCATTGCCGCGTGTGATCCAGATTCTTGCTGCCGAGCACAAGTGGGACAGGGCAAGACAGAAGCTGGAGCTGCAGAAGGCTAGAGAGTTTCTGGAGACATTCAAATCGTCTAAAAACGCACAGTTCCGTGATGGAAAACATACAGGTGGCTTGCTCTTCTTATAACAATTATCAAGTTTTCTTCTTGATAATCTCATTTGTACAATTTTTTTTTCTTTCAGGGTCGTAAATGGGCTTCACCGCAACGACTTGATAATAACCCACAAGGAAATTAATCTGACGGACGAGATTCGCTTAAGAATAATCCAACTCATATCGGCATTGGAGAAGCTATTGTCTGTACAATTTTTTTTTTTGGGTATTTCTTATCTATTTATGTCTGCTTAATCAGATGATGGACTTACAATGGTCATTGCAACCACAGTGAGCTTCGAAGATTCTGTGTCTATCGGGAGCATTTTCGGCCCGATAACCTAATAAAGGATCTTTTTTGAATCCTTATATCAGATACAAAATCTTTTGTGCCCTTCAGCAACTGAGTTTATTCTGTTTTGTTGTCTTCCCTTTTGTAGTGAAAAATGTCGTCGATCGCAGATGTACAATTTTCAAAAGGAAGGGTCTTAGATCAATTGTGACCGCTTGAATAGGATTCGGGCTGTAAATGATCCCTGTAAGTCTGAACCTGGTAAGCTTATTGTATTGGGTTTAAATGGTGGTCGATGTGGATCTGCCAATGCAAAAGAGCTCTTTCCAGGGAATTGCAATTCCATGGAAGGGGACCCATTTCCTGGGAATTCTAATTCCCAGGAAATAGTACTGCCAATAATGGAAAATGCCATTGGAACATACTCGTCGATATAATGCGAGTTGGGGGGGGGGGGGGGGGGGGGGGGGGGGGGGGGGATTTTCCAGACTGCACTCCTAATTTTAGATCGGATTTGTGTATGGAGCGCAGATTTTGATTTTGGGGAGTGACGTTTCATAGGGTGTAGAGCGCGAAGTGCATGGCTCTTCCCACCCTGCCAAACGGACCACAGAAAGGACGTTCCGCCCCTACTGTTATGCTACCTTGATTCGTCGATAAGCTTACAATGTCCACCAGCTTTTGTCACCAGATCATGAATGGGATGACAGGGTTTTGCATTGGATCTTTGTTCCATGTAAGCCACAAAGTAGGGGGTGCATCGATTCGAAACCAACCTATTTAGGCGAAACCCAACCGATCTAACCTTGGTCGGTTTTGAGGATTTTCAATCCGATCCAAACCGAACGTAGAATATGAGATTGGAATCTAATCCAATTAAAGTCAGTTTTGGATTGGATTGGATGGTCGGTTTGGGTTTTAGCCCATATGTTTATTGGGGTTTTTCCCCTGCTATTAGGATCTAGTTTCAACTTTATAAATAATAATTATTGTCAAATCATTAGGCCTAAATGTGATTTTTAACTAATTATGAGTCATCCTACAACATTGCAAAAGTTGTTGGTATCAAGGTTACATGAGAGCACAAGGTAAATTTGATAAAATACGATGGCGGCTTATTTTGACGAAATGGGCAGCCATACATTTGACACCCCTAAGAGTTAGAATGTGCTGATTTTTTGTGAACATAAGCACCTTACCTTAGATAGCACACCCATAAAAAAGCAGCACATTCTAAACTTCCAGGAGCATCAAATGTTATATTTCATATTAACGGTTACAACGGACGTTTGATAAAACTTCTAACATTTGATGCCCCTAGAAGACTTAAAATGTGCTGATTTTTTGTGGGTGTTCTATCTAAGATAAATTGCTTATGCTCACAAAAAATCAGCACATTCAAAAATTCCTAAAGGCTTCAAATAGGTGGCTGTCCATTTCACCAAAATAGACAGACAGCTCATTTCCCGTTTCATATATATATATATATATATATATATATGGGTTAGGATTGGATGACCCAGCAAATTTTGACCCATTAATAACCCATCACCCTTTGAGGCACTTAGAGGTTATAGAATGGGCTGATTTTTTGTAGGGATGTTGTCTATGGTATGTTGATCATCCTCACAAAAAAAATCAGCCCATTCTAAAACCTCTAGGTGCATCAAATGCGCACTTCAAATCAACGGTTTTTGATTGTCAATTTTAACCGTTGATTTGAAGAGCACCCTTTGATGCACCTAGAGGTTTTAGAATGGGCTGATTTTTTGTGAGGATGATCAACATATCATAGACAACATGTCTACAAAAAATCAGCCCATCCTAAAACCTCTAGGTGCCTCAAAGGGTGCTGGGTTATTAATGGGTCAAAATTTTGATGGGTCATCCGATCCTGACACTATCTATCTATCTATCTATCTATCTATCTATATATATATACTAGTAAAAACCCCGTGCCCAAGGTCACGGAAAAGATTTCTAGGACGACGAAAATATTTCGAGGGCGGGGATAATTTTTAGAGGGTGGCGGCAACATTTTGGGGGCGGCAAAATATTTTGAGGGCGTGAAAATTTTTTAAGGGAGGGGTCAATATTTTAAGGATGGTAACAATAATTTAAAAGTGGTAATAATTTAAAAGAGATGATAATATTTCCATAAAAGCATTTTGGCAAGGACACATACATTAGTTGGGGGGCGACAAAATTCAATAATAACATAACTGCACTAATATTTTGTGTGAATGGACTCACGGAGTACGTCGTATGCTCACAATATTTTGATGTAGGTGGGTCCCACTGATGAATCGGGAAATATTTTGAGGGCGGTGATAATATTTAGAGGATGACAACAATATTTCAAGGGAGGCAATGATAGGTCATGGGCAATGGTATTATTTCAAAGGGGGGTCATAATATTTCGAGGGTGGCAACGAAACATTTCAAGAGCGGTAACAATATTATTAGGGGGTCCAATAATTCGAGGGTGACAATAATTCAAGAAGGGTGCGCACAGTGGGTGCAGAGAGAGAGGGGGGCGCAACGGGCAGAGTGGGTTTCGATTTTCGAGAGAGTCACGGGGTGGGTATTGAACAGAGGTCTGGCGGTAGCCAGAGGAGGCTACGACGGGGGAGGTTGGAGAGAGAGAGAGAGAGAGAGAGAGAGAGAGAGAGAGAGAGAGAGAGAGAGAGAGAGAGAGAGAGAGAGAGAGAGAGCACCTGCGGGGCGAACAGAGGTTGGGCTGGGGCACACAACGGGTGCAAAGAGAGAGAGAAAGAGAGAAAGAGAGAGAGAGAGAGAGAGAGAGAGAGAGAGAGAGAGAGAGAGAGAGAGAGAGAAAGAGATTATATTTTGGGATGTCTCAGTTAGCATCTTCAGCAAAATTCCCACATAGCAAATATTTTTGGATAAATTATGCTTTGCCCCCCTGAAGTTTAGCTCAAAAACACTTGATCCCCCTATAGTTAAAAAACTACATTTTGCACCCCTTCAATTCAATTTCGATTAGATAAAAATTACCAAATGAAGAAATACATTTTGCCCCCCTGTGTTACTTATGTTTGTTCATTCTCGGCACTCGTTTTTCTAATCCAGAAAGTATTCTGTGCGGGATCTTTCGAGCGAATTACCAATGGAGATTTTGTTGTGGTAAACCAATGCAGGTTCGCATCTTGTGTAACGACTGTGGAGCAAACTCTGAAGTACAGTATCATGTGGTTGCTCGGAAATGCCCCAACTGCAGGTCCTATAATACTCGCCAGAAATGAAGGCATAGATGAGATGAAATCATCCACCACGACTCATACTTGTTGGTGCACTGCATGGTGTCAGCCCATACCAGACTTGACGAAGTACATGATGCAAATGTATCACAGCTGCTTCCTCTCCTGGAACCCTATGATGCTGCTGCCAAACTGAGACTGGAGCAATAACAGTTGTCCGCATCAAAGGCACTTTTCCTCTCCGAAGATGACTTCAGATCACTATACTCGCCAATATGATCATTCAATTTTCTCCCGGTCTTATTTTTTTCTACATGTAATGACCTTATTTTATCATTCAGATCCTCACTTGAAGATTCCTTTGAATGTAATTCTCCTCTAGCATTGAAGATTTAATTTTCGACTGTTCGACAATCGAATTTGCTTCTGCGAGATCTGCTTTAGTTTGGTCAAAAATAGAGATCAAGTTCTTATATTCTGATTCGTTGTCCAGATCTGTCGGTACTGCAGCGGGCCGCCTTCGGCGGCAACACAGCTGTCGGCAAAAAAACGGACCGCCTTCGAAAGGTACACACAAAAACAGATTCTCTCACTACAAAACTTCACAAATAGATGTCTACAGAGACAGCTTAAGGAAACAGATCCAAGCCTCATTCGTCACCCTTCCCAACTTAAAGAGAGGAAAAAGGAACCACACCCAACTCAAAAAATACACAAAAAAGAAAGAAAATCCTCAAAAACATCGCCTCACTTTTGGAAAGTACTGTACAATTTTTAAAAAAACTCTTCTAACTCCTAGCACAGCCACCTAAATCTCAAAATCTTCGTACATCGCCAACCTCAATTACAGACTTGGTGTATGTAAAACCAGGAAAATTGAAGCCCCCGCATCCAAAACTTCAGGCTTTGTAGCTATTTCTCCAAGCTGTAGATATCAGAAAAACAAAATTGATGGTAAAACTGGAGCAGATGCTATACAGGTCAGAGGCCCGTGAAAACGGCTGGGGTCATTCAGATTCCTGAGTCGTCCGGTGCGTTGGAGGATTCCTCTACATTTAGGTAATCAATGCTTCTTGTTAATCTTTATTTCTTTCTACTTTATTGACCAAGCAAGTCAGAAAATCAAGATACAAAATTTTGAATAGAAAACACGGAGTTAGTGTTTCATGATACGTCTCTTCCCCGAAATTATTCAGTGTCACGGAAGATATAACTGACTCCTACTTAGCTGTATTTATAGTACGAAGAAAACATAGAGTAACTCAAAATGTTATCTTTCAGGTTCTTGCGAAGATAAGACCATACCTCGAAGGCACAGGAGGTGGAGTGCTCGAGCTTGTTCAGATCAATGGTTATGTCGTGAGGGTCCGACTCAGTGGACCTGCAGCCGAGGTGATGACGGTTCATGTAGCTCTTACCCAGAAATTGAGGGAAAAAATACCTTCCATTGCAGCCGTCCAGTTGGTGGAATAGTGAGCTGATACCAAGATTTGTAATCTTCTCAAAGGTTTCGGGAATACTGTAGTATATACTCACAAAAAGATAAACCATTCATTTATGTCAGGCTCAAGCTACTAATCTTATAATTGTTTGTATTGAATCAGAATCAGTGCTAAAAAACACAGCATATGATCTTACAGAGGTTAACTTTTTTAACAACACAGTATTATCCCATCAGATGGGGTCGCCCATGGATCACAACTCTAATAAAAAAGGATTCATAACATACATAAACAGTATTTTACAGTGAGGTTGCAAAAAAGTTGTACCATTCTGGTGCTTAATTAATCAGATAACCCAATATCTCGAACACCAACATGAATCTGCAATCTGTTCATCATCTGCCGCAGCTCCTCCAACCTCTTGCACTCCCCATATCGGGTTAGAAAGCCCTCCAACACCCGAAATCCCCCTCTCGGAAGGAACCCTCCCTCTCTCGACCATCTGTTTGAAACACCGGTAGGCCTCCGCCACCTTCCCGCTGCAGCACAACCCTATCACCAACAGATCCAATGCGTGTTGATGAGGGCAGCAGCCCTTCTCCACCAAGTAATCCCATAGCTCCAGACCCAGATCGGACCGTCGGTCCTCGCAGAAATGCTTCATCAGCAGCATCACCGTCCGTGTCCTCGGGACGAAGGTCCTCTCCACCATTGTCTGGTAGACCTTGTAAACATCCTCCGACCATCCAAACCTCTTCAATCCGCAGAACAGGGTATTGTAGGTCACATCGTCCACCCCGATTTCCTTCGTCTCCATCTCCTCCATCAGCTCCATTGCAGACTTGAGATCTCCGGTCCTCATCAGCGCACCCATCAGGGCATTGTAAGCTCCCCTATCCGGGGTCAGCCCTCTCTCACACATTTCATCAAACAGACTGCCGGCACGAAATGGGTTCCGGGCGATGCCAGCCCCATGAACCAATGTTTGTCCATTTTGGGGATGAGTGCAATTCATGAATTGGATATGGTTACAACAGACAACTGCAATCATCAAGGTAGATGACAATATTTCGAGGCGAGGACAATATTTGTGTATTAAAAATCTGTACAACAGACAACTGCGATCATCAAGGTATGGTTGAAGCATTGTATAGTAACAAAATTGCACTCGGTTTTTTTTTTCCTTCCATGTATGGTTGAAGCATTGTACAACAGACAACTGCGATCATTAAGGTAGATGACAATATTCGAGGCGAGGACAATATTTCGAGGCGAGGACAATCAGTTAATAATTGTGTATTAAAAATCTGTGGACATTAATATCATCTTTCCACATTTCTACAAATCAACCATATATGGAAGGAAAAAAAAAGCCCATATTAAAAGATTTCGAGAACGACGAAAATATCATCTTTCCACATGTCCGCAGCTCACTTTCCACCCCGGCTACCCATATTTTCGTCGTTCTCGAAATCTTTTTTAATATGGGCATTCAATGCCTTGTATCAACATGTTCACATAGATGGGATGACCTTATATCAATGTCTCAACCAGACCAAAACAGAAGATCAACTAAAAGCAAAATAATTAAAAAATGAGACGGGAAAACAATATGGATGAAGAAAAGATGGACTAAAAAATATATTTTTTTGCATAGACAAAATCAGTGATTTTAAATGCAAAATCATTCAAAAATAAGACAAAAAAAATATGGATGCACCATATTTGACCGCCTTAACCGTAACCAAAAATCTAATTTGGAATATATGTTATCGAAAATTTCAAATCCTTGAAACAACAGTCAACAGTCTCATTCTAACCAAATGAATCCATATGAACCCAAAGTCAAGACGGGGTAAAATATCTGGATGTACACTTCGGGCTCAGTATTCATAGGCAAAATCATTAAAAAATAAGACGTGTAAAAAATATGTATAATTTTTTGCATTTAAAATGACTGATTTTGTCTATGATGCAACAGTCTCATTCTAGCCAAAATTTTACAACATTGTACTATAATGTTATAAAAATAATACAACTCAAGGGACAGAGGCCCCTCTTCAGCGATGGAATGTAAAGAAATCTCACCTCGTATTGGTCCGCGCCTTGGTGGTGTGTGGTGAAGTCTCCGCTGATTGCCAAAAAAAAAAAACAAATGATCAACTTTTTTTAAAAAAAACAGAAGATCAATTTGCGAGAGAGTGAGAGGTAGAGATGGTACCTAGGGGTGTGAATTGGGTTTTGTCCAGTCAGGATCAAGTCTCTCTATTCAATGAGCCTAATATTCCATGATGCTACGACTGCAGAAAACACAAAATCAGGGATTAAAATCAAAATCAGCAATGAAAAATCTGGATGTACACTTCGGGCTCAGAGTATTCATAGGCAAAATCATTAAAAAATAAGACGGGTAAAAAATATATATGATTTTTTGCATTTAAAATGATTGATTTTGTCTATGAAGCAACAGTCTCATTCTAGCCAAAATTTCACAACATTGTACTATAATGCTAAAAAAATTAATGCAACTCAAGGGACAGAGGCCCCTCCTCAGCGATGGAATGTAAAGAATCTCACCTCATATTGGTCCGCGCCTTGGTGGTGTGCGGTGAAGCCTCCGCTGACTGCCAAAAAAAAAAAAAACAAATGATCAACTTTTTCTGAAAAAATAGAAAATCAATTTGCAAGAGAGTGAGGTAGAGATGGCACCTGGGGGCGTGAGCTGGGTTTTGTCCATTCAGGATCAAGTCTCTCTATTCAATGAGCCTAACATTCCATGATGCTACGACTGCAGAAACACAAAATCAGGGATTAAAATCAAAATCAGCAATGAAAAATCTGATTGTGCAAGGGTTAAAAAAGTTTCACTGATTAACACAATACAACTGTTTTGGTAGAGAGAGATTAGAAGACATTATCTGCATGAAAGGGTTAAAAAAATGAAAGAGCAATTGACAGCAGAGATGAACTGCAGCCGTACCTGGGCGATGGGCAATGGTCATTCGAGGGAGAGAGGTAGAGAGATAGTGATTTTGTGTTATAAAGGGTAATGATCAACATAATATTGGGAGAGTAGGTGCTCGATCCCTCCCCCTTCGTCTTCTTCCTCGACCGTTGCTGCAGATCCCCGTGCCCAAGGGCACGAAAAATCCCGTGCCCAAATATAATTCTATCATGGATAAGCATGATATTATTGCATTATCTGTAACTGATATATCAGAATATCACGATAGAGAATTAAACATTAGAACCCTAAAAAAAAGGCTTACTCAAATCAGGTTTAAGCATAAGGTCGGCGCCCCGGTGATGAGCTCCAGCAGCAGCAGACTGAAGCTGTACAAATATAATTCGATCATGGATAAGCATGATATTATTGCATTATCTGTAACTGATATATCAGAATAGCACGATAGAGAATTAAACATTAGAACCCTAAAAAAAAGGCTTACTCAAATCAGGTTTAAGCATAAGGTTGGCGCCCCCGTGATGAGCTCCAGCAGCAGCAGACTGAAGCTGTACACATCGCACTTCTTCAACGCCATCCCCATCCGGAGGTAGTGGAGAGAGAGAGAGAGAGAGAGAGAAAGAGAGAGAGAGAGAGAGAGAGAGAGAGAGAGAGAGAGAGAGAGAGGGAAAAAAAGAAGAAAAAATGGATCTGAAACAGAGAGAAGAAAAAAAAAAGAAAAAATCGATCTGAAATCATGGGCTGTCGTCAGCCGTCGGAGAGCCTCCCTCCCGGATGCCATTCCGCCGGCAACCCTCGACCTCTAGAGCCTGAAATAGAGAAGGAAGTGGGGAAAAAAAAGTAGAGAGAGAGGACCTGTTGCTACCTAGGGTTTTAGCATTGAGTGAGGAAGAGAGTGTGCAGGAGCTCCGTGCGATGGATCACAACCTCACAGAAAAAAAAAAACAGAGACCAGAGGACCTGAAACCACAGATCAGAAGTTCCGTGTATGTGTATGTATGTGTGTGTGTGTGAGTGAGAGAGAGAGAGAGAGAGAGAGAGAGAGAGAGAGAGAGAGAGAGAGAGAGAGAGAGCTGAGACTGTGTGCCACTCCGAAGAGGGACTTAAGGGAAAAGAGTTTGGAGAGGAAGCAGAGAGGGGTAGGAGCCTGGATCCACCGCTTCCACCACCATGATCGGCATGGCCACGGAGACCAGCACCGCTGCAACCACCAACGTCCCCGTCCTCTCTGCGATCAACGGGAGGAAGGGATCAGCCACCCTAGTTAACCCCACCCCTCCGATCTACGCATCTTGGCCCCGATCGGGCACCGCCCCACCTCCGATCTACGCATCTCGGCCCCGATCGGCACCGCCCCACCTCCGATCTACGCATCTCGGCACCGCCCTGCCTTAATTCTTCCTCCTTCCTCCTGTGAGAGAGAGAGAGAGAGGAATCGACAGAGAGGGGAACCGACTGCGGGTGGCGGGCGTGGGGCTTCGACTTCCAAGAGAGAGAGAGACGGGGCGGCTCCGACTTCCGAGGAGAGAGAGAGAAGCGAGAGGGGGAGCGCACAGCCGGTAGGCTTCCAAAATATAGAGGGTTTAGAGGGCGAGAGGGGCGCGGGCTCCGACTTCCGAGAGGGAGAGAGAGCGAGAGATTTATGAGGGGATTTAATAGTTTGAGTGGGATTCAATGGTTAGGATTAGAAAATGGACGAATGTGATCGAGTCGGAATTAAATAGACTGAGTAAGATTCACTTAGCTCTGGATGAAACGGACGACTGTGATCGAGTCTCCAAGTTTATCCTCCTCCTCTAGATAAATCTGAGCCGCTCCTTTGTCTCAGTTCATTTGTCCCCCCCACAACCGTCGTCCCTTATTATATATATATATATATATATATATATATATATATATATATATATATATATATATATATATATATATATATATATATATATATATATATATATATATATATAGGGTCAGGTTCAATGCACACTGTTTTTGCACTTAAATTTTTACACCGATTTTCAAATCAACTAGATTAGAGGGTTTCAGAATTTCTTGATTTTTTGTGAGCATAATCACCTTGACTTAGATAGCACATCCACAAAAAATCAGCACATTCTAAAGCCTCCAAGTACATCAAAACTAAAAGGCTTTATCAACCGTCCATTTTAATCGTTAATTTGAAGAGCACATTTAATAAGTCTAGAGGTTTTAGAATGTGCTGATTTTTTGTGGATGTGTTATCTAAGACAATATGATTATGCTTACAAAAAATCAATAAATTCTGAAACCTCTATCTAATGGTTTGAAAATCGGTGTAAAAAATTGAATGCAAAAACAGTGGTCCATTGAACCTGACCCATATATATATATATATATATATATATATATATATATATATATATATATATATATATATATATATATATATATATATATATATATATATATATATATATATATATATATATAGAGAGAGAGAGAGAGAGAGAGAGAGAGAGAGGGGGGGGGGCTGGGTTCCTATGACATGTCATAGGGAGTACCCTATGACATATGGTGAATTAGTAATGCTAGAATGTTTAGAATGTGCTGAATTTTTTGAGGGTGATCACCTTACCTTAGATAGAATGTCCACAAAAAATCAAAGCATTCTAAAACTTGTTGGAGCATCAAATGCTAGAAGCTTTATCGGCCATCCATTTTAACCGTTAAATTGAAAATCATATTTGATGCCTCTAGAAGCTTTAGAATGAGCCGATTTTTTGCAGGGATCCTATCTAAGATAGGGTGATCATCCTCATAAAAATTCAGAACATTCTAAATATTTTAGGGTTACTAACTCACCATATGTCATAGGGTACTCCCTATGACATGTCATAGGAATATATATATATATATATATATATATATATATATATATATATATATATATATATATATATTATATATATATATATATATATATATATATATATATATATATATATATAGAGAGAGAGAGAGAGAGAGAGAGAAAGAGTAAGAGAGAGGAATGATAAAATGCGGCGTGCGGTGTGTGCGGCGTCGCACCGCAGCCGCCTGATGCACCGCTGCATGCATCGCACGCACCGCAGCGGTGCATCTGGCGGCTGTGGTGCGACACCGCAAGCACCGCACGTCGTATCCTAACACGCATATATATATATATATATATATATATATATATATATATATATATATATAGAGAGAGAGAGAGAGAGAGAGAGAGAGAGAGAGAAAGAGTGAGAGAGAGGAATGATAAAATGCGGCGTGCGGTGTGTGCGGCGTCG
>OX393550.1:35520772-35581820 GCA_947650365.1 Chamaelirium japonicum | reverse complement strand
GTATTTTCCCGATGCAGATTTTGGCACACTGCTCATAAAATTAAAATCAATTGATCATCTCTAGTAGTACATTAAAATCAATGTAGTTTTTTTTTTAATATTTTTTTAAAAAAAACAAATTGCTGCATTGAAATCACTGTAGATTTTTTTTTTATTACAGTGAAATCACTATAGCAATCACTACCGTTTATTACTGAAGTATTACTCTCCACTAGGCAGTCAACGGGCTGGGTTTGGGTCAGACCTATATAAGCCGGCCCGGCCCTTCTATATATTGCCGGCCTTGGCCCTTACGGGCCTGAAATCAATCACCCGTAGCCCGGTCGTTTGAGGGCCTGGGATGGGTCCGGGTCTATCCGCCTTCGCTGTGCTGACGAGGAACAGCCCGAATTCGAGAGAGCTCCTTCACTGTGCTGACAAGGAACGGCCGGAATTCGAGAGAGCTCCGACAAAGATCAAGGGTTCCCGACTGTAATTCGAAAGGGCGCCGACAAGGTTCCCGGCTGTAATTCGACAAGGTACCGGTGAGGATCAAGACTTCCCAATTTCCCGGAGATCGAGAGGTAATCCTATTCATGCGCCGGCGGAGATCGACGGAACTCCCTTGTATCGATTGTGGTGATGCTAGCGTTCGATGGAAGAGGGGAGAGCTTACTCCACATGTTTTTTTTTTTATACAATTGCTTATAAGAGTTAAAATGGACATTTTGCCAAACAAAAGGATCTAACATAATCGATAATATTTAGATGTCATGTACGTTAAATCAAATATTATGTCAGGGATTAGTTACCAATTATCCGTTATCTTTATTACTAATGCACAGGTTGGGGCCTGCCTAATCCCCTCCCAATACAAGGATGCGATCATTTCTCAAAAAATAAAAATCTTGATAACCAAGACTAGCATTGTTAGTTCATCAACAAAGTAGGTCGCCTGCATTGTTAGTTCATCAACAAAGTAGGTCGCCTTTTTCCGCAAACTCACCGGATTGGTTTCTTTATGCGACCACTCTTGCCAAGTTCTTTCGACCAACCTTGAAAGGGTCGATTTCAGGTTGACAGACAGAAGGAATAATCCTCATCAATCTTCTGTATAGCCCTCTTATCTATCTTCTATGTCAGATTGACAGACCCGAAGGGGTTCAGTTCCGTTCGAATGAGATTCGAACGAACTAGTCATTAAGGGTGCGTTTGGCATTGGTTTTGAAATTTTAGGTTTTGATTTTAGAATACCAAGAACTGGTTTTGTGCAAAACCAGTTTTAGCTTATCGAAAACCGGTTCTAGAATTATCAACATTTGAGCATTTGGCAATAAAATCAGTTTTGAGTCTAAAACTAGTTTTGCAGTTATTTTTCTAAAATGTTCTATCCAATATTTTCACTCTACGATATTCTCTTTCTACAATATTTTCTCTCCAACATTACCTCTATGATATTTTCTCTCTATAATATTTTTTCTTCTCACTACGTCATTTTCTATCTAAATACTCTCATTCTACAATATTTTCTCTCTAAAATAAACTCATTCTATAATATTTTCTCTCTCTAAAATATTCTCTTGCTACAAGATTTTCTCTCTCTAAAAATATTCTCTCTATAAAACTTTCTCTAATATTTTCTCTACAATATTATTTCTCCTTTCTCTACTCCATTTTTTCTCTTTATGATATTTTCTCTCTATAATATTTTCTCTCATTCAGTTTCTCTGTAAATATTTGCTCTTTAAAATATTTTATTTTTACAATATTTTCTCTCTAAAATATTTTTTTTATACAATATTTTTTCTCTCTCTATAATATTCTTTCTACAATATTTTCTCTTTACCAAATTTTCTCTTTATAAAATATTATCTTTCTATAACATTTTTTCTATTTGCAATATCTTCGATCTCTTTCAACAATATTTTTTTTCTATCCCATTTTTTCTCTATGATATTTCATCTGTATAATATTTTTTCCTCTTTATGTCATTTTCTGTCACTATAATATTGTCTCTTTCTAAAAATATTCTTTCTCTATAATATTTTCTCTAAAATATTCTCTTTCTATAAAATTTTCTCTCTAAAATATCATATTCTACAATGTTTTCTCTCTACAACATTTCTCTCTCTAAAATATTCTCTTTGTATACTATTTTCTCTCTCTAAAATATTATTTCTATAATATTTTCTCTCTTGAACATTTTCTCTCTCTATGATATGTTCTCTCTATAATTAATATTTTTCTTCCCTCTACATTATTTTCTCTCTCTATAATATTTCTTTTCTAAATTTTACTCTATAATATATTCTCTCTCTAAAATATTCTCTTTCTATAATATTTTATCCCTATAAAATATTATCTTTCTATAATATTTTCTCTCTATAATATTTTTTTTTCTAAAATATTCTCTTTCCAAAATATTCTTTTTCTGTAATATTTTCTCTCTCTAAAATATCATATTTCTACAAAGTTTCCACTTTATAACATTTCTCTCTCTAAAATAGTCTCTTTTTATAATATTCTCTCTAAAATATTCTATTTCTATTATATTTTCTCTCTCTATGATATCTTCACTCTCTATTATTAATATTTTTCTTCTCTTTATGTTTTTTTCTCTCTCTATAATATTTTCTATCTAAACTACTCTCTATAACATATTCTTTCTCTAAAATATTATATTTTTATAATATTTTCTCTCTCTAAAATATTCTCTTTCTATAAAATTTTCTCCCTAAAATATCATATTCTACAATGTTTTCTCTCTACAACATTTCTCTATCTAAATATTCTCTTTGTATACTATTTTCTCTCTCTAAAATATTCTTTCAATAATATTTTCTCTCTTGAATATTTTCTCTCTTTATGATATATTCTCTCTATAATTAATATTTTTCTCCCCTTCTACGTTATTTTCTCTCTCTATAATATTTCTTTTCTAAATTTCTCTCTATAATATATTCTCTCTCTAAAATATTCTCTTTCTATAATATTTTCTCTCTCTAAAACATTTTTTCTTTCTAAAATATTCTCTTTCTACAATATTTTCTCTCTAAAATATCCTATTTCTACAAAGTTTTTGCTCTATAACATTTCTCTCTCTAAAATATTCTATTTTTATAATATTTTCTATCTAAAATATTCTATTTCTATTATATTTTCTCTCTATTATTAATATTTTTCGCCTCTTTATGTTTTTCTCTCTCTACAATATTTTCTATCTAAACTACTCTCTATAACATGTTCTTTCTCTAAAATATTATCTTTCTTTAATATTCTCTTTCTATAACATTCTCTCTCTACAATATTTTCTTTTTCTACAATATTTTCTCTCTATAATATTTTTTCCTATAATATTTTTATCTTCAATATTTTCTCTCACTACATATTTATTTATTTAGTACTCTCTGTCTACATTCTTCTCTTTAGAATTTTCTCTCTAGAATATTTTTTTATCTATCATATATTTTCTCTAAAGTATTTTCTCTATAATAATTTTATCTCTCTACAATATGATATGTATATATTCTCCCGGTTTTAATTTTTTTCTCTTTACAATAGTTTCTCTCTACAACATATATGTTATTCACAATAATTTCTTTTAATTATTGTTTTGCCTTCTTGCCTCAAAAATCCAAAAGAAGAATCCAAAAGCAGAAAATTTCTGCTTTTGGATTTTGATGATTTTCTGGTTTTGGTTTTGGAAAACCAATTTTCTAATCGAATTCCAAACACACTAAAATCTTATACCAAAACCAGTTTGGCAAGCGGAACTAGTTTTGACGCAAAACTAGGCCTCCAAAACCAATGCCAAACACACCCTAAGAAACCTATGAAAGAAAAGTAAGGTACTCCTTTCATGAAGAAGTTTTGCCTGACCTGAATGATAATTGATCATTTAGTCCAAGTTATACTAGAACAACCTGGATTGAAAATTTTGGCCTTGTCGACGACCAACACAAGGGACAATAGAACTGGGAGTCTGCATTTTCAAGAGGTGCATTAAAAATTATGAGAGAGAGAGAGAGAGAGAGAGAGAGAGAGAGAGAGAGAGAGAAGAGGGGGGGGGGGGGGGGGGTATGAGAAGGCTGACAGGTGGATACATAGTCCTAATCAGCCAGAAAAAGTTCAATATTGGGAGGGTGCAATCTCTACAATTTTGATCTTACTTTCTCAATGAGCTCTCTCCTTAGTATTTTCCCCGAAGCAGATTTCGGCACGCTGCTCACAAAAGTTACTTTCCTCAACCTCTTGAAAGACGCCACCTATTCACAAACATAGATACGACTCAGCACAGCATTTCTTGATCAAGAACAATACGCGAATGATTGCGAGATCACCATCCTTTGGTTATATAGTTTGTAGCGTTTTCTAAATTCCCTTTCGTATTATTAAAGATACTGAATGTTTTCAAGAACTGATCATCATGTAGCAGTACCTGCTTCGCTATAAATTTCTGAACATCGACTTCAGTCAGCGAACTATCGGGAGACCGAACCACATAGGCAATAGGAACTTCGCCAGCTTCGGCGTCCGGGAATCTGAGTTAAAGATCAACAGCAGCAGTTCGGCATTAGACCAAGTAAGGGTCAATGATACTTGGCGCCAAAACCTGTAAACTTCCTCATTTAGAACTGAAAAGAGATCTGTAGTTATTATTCCAACTTACGGGATGACGACTGAATCTAATATCTCAGGATGAGAAAGAAGCAATCCTTCGAGCTCAGCAGGTGCAACCTAGTAAAACTCAAGTCGGTAACCATGAGGGATCCACAGAACAACTAATAAGCTACTAATTTTAGATATATTATGAAATTAGGGTCATGTGAAGCTTTACACGAACATAGTTTTATTGTATGCATGGATTAATCTAGGGTAGGTGTCAAATATACAAGAAAAATCATGTATTTGATAATAGTTTTTTTTTAGAATCATATTTGATAATGTTTAATAGATATCAAACAACCTAGACAATGACTAAGACAAAAGTGATACACAGTAGTCATAAATGTCAAGAAAAAATTTATCCCATACATCAAAAGCATTGCCTGATCTAAGCCCATTGGTGGACAACCTTGGAGGTGTTAGTACTCATATGTCTTATAGTGTGGTATTCTCACCCATCGTCACCATACACCTTTGTATCCGTCTATATATTTGCCCCTTGAGCGGTTGCGTCCTTATACAATTGATGCAAGTCTTTGGCTTTCTCAAACTCACAGGGTATTAGAACCATGACTTGTATCGTCCACTTCCGGCCTCCACCACCGCCTTCCTCCACCACCTTCCAATCTCCATCCTCCACCCGTCGACCTCGACATCACCAGCCTCCTTCGTATCCGACTCCACTGACGGCATCTCCACTTCCGGCCTCCACCACCGCTGAATTCATCTATTTACCAGCATATATACTAATGTGGAGGTGTTAGTACTCATGTCTTATAGGTGGTATTCTCACCCATAGTGATGATGCCCCCTCTCTATGTATCAATATAATTGGCCCTTGCGTAGTTGTGCCCTAATACAATTGATTCAAGCCTTTAGCTTTCTCAAGGTCACATGGTATCTGTTAAGATGTATTGATGTATATACATACACTTAGTGTGTAGATGACTCACATGTATTGCCCTGATATTGGCCTAACGAGAGAATCATCCTATTCTCTCACCAACCCTAACCTTCTCTCTCTCTCTCTCTCTCTCTCTCTCTCTCTCTCTCTCTCTCTCTCTCTCTCTCTCTCTCTCTTACCGAGTTCGTCACATGGTATCAGAGCCAGGTTGTGCGATCTCATCGTAAAGCCTCCGCGTGACTTCACGATCAGAACTCCTTGCGCGATCCCCTTGGACGATCCACTGTGAAGCCACCACGAGCCGTACGAGCACATCGGGATCCATCGCGAAGCCGTGCGTGCCTCTACTCTCACACGATCCCCTCGAGCGATTATCAGCCCCATCTGCAGCCCCTCGCACGATCTCCTCTCACGTGATTATCAAGCCCGTCAGCAGCCATACGTGCTTCTCCTCTCACGCGATTTCCTCCCTCGCGATCCCCTCGTGCGATCATCTGCAGCCCCTACCAGTTGCAAGTCCCTGCGATCTCTTCTCTCCCGTTCACATCGTCTGCGATCGTCTGCAATCCCTGTTATCTCTCCTCTCCTGTTCGCAGCCCCTGCGATTGTCTGCAGCACCTGCGATCATCAAACCTCGTTGATAGCCCTCAGCTCTTCAAGACATCGTCCATGTCTTTGTCTTCATCGATGACAACTTCAACAACTCCCTCGATCGCGACTCCCAATAAAATCCACGGGATTTTCTCCCTCTTGCGATAAACTTCCTTCTCCAAGAGGTTTCCGACTGGTCGGCATGGTCAGCCATGATGGAATCAGCCCTTGAGGGTCGCAATCTTCGAGGGCATCTTGATGGCTCCACAGTGTATTCTTCATCTGATGCTGAGTATGGTCCGTGGAGACTTCGCAACTAGTGCATCAAGGCCTATCTCATTGCATCTGTGGACCGTTCTCTTTGTCGAGATATGGTTGGATTTGCCACTGTTGCCACGATCTGTGGACACCTCACTGGTCGCTTCGTTGAGAAAAGCGGTGCACGTGAGTATCAACTTCTTACTCATGCCCAATCAGCACAGCAGGGAGAGCTGACTGTTCAATAGTTCTACTGTCAAATGCAAGGGCGACGCCATAGCTAGGTGAGTGGGGTCAATTGACCCCACTCAATATTAAAAATACTTTGACTGTACAGGGTTTTGTCCATCAATATAATTTTTTTGACCCCAGTGACCCCAAGTCTCAACTCTCATTCTTCAATACTTACCCCATTAAGTGACGCGCGTAACGCACGTCTCACCCATCCGGAGTCCCGGACGAGCCTACTGCGGCGCTGCCTGCCCATCCTTTTCCCTTGAGACTCAAGAGACTCCCGTCCAGCCGTGAGCCGCCCTAAAAAAATCCCCATCCCCGGGATCCCCACTCTCCTGTTCGGGCGCCACGTGAGAGCGAGCGCCTAGCGACGTTGACGGTGCGGGCCTTGCGGCACCGCCGCACCGGGGCCGGGCCACCACTCACCAGCGACGTGGCGTGCGGCGCATGCCCCCCTCTGGCTCCGGGAGTCCGGGTTCTCTTCTCCTCTCACGTCGCCGTGAGGCTCATGCGGTGCCGTCGGTGTAGGCCGTGCAACACCAACGAGTGGCGACGCGGCCGTTTGCCACCATCGTTGAGGTAAGTGATAACATTAACATATCTGGGTTTCGATCTCTTTATTCCCTTTTCTTTTCTTTGATTCGTTTTAAGTTCTAACCCTAAACTGTTACCAATTTTTTTGTTCAAGTAATCAAGTTGGGTTTTCATTTTTCCTGCATTACAAATCTTTCCCTTAGCCCAATGGTCTTGCTTGATGGAAACCATGATTTTTTTTCTTTTTTGTTGATTGTAATTAACAAAGTTATAAGGGACAGTTAATCCAAACCAAATTGTAACAATTTTCTAATAGATTTGGAAGAAGATATGCACATTGAATGTCTCCATGTGCCACAAAATTTTTAATCCTACTTCAATTTGTTCCTATTTTTATATGAACCTGATTGTCTCGGCATTGTGCATGTATATGCGGGTTTTGAATCAATCTTGTAATTGATTAGGCACTTGAATCTTTCTTCTTTTTTTTTTTCAGGAATTGCAACCATAGCCCATAGCCATAGGCACTACATTAAGGACTGCAAGCCTTAACCTTTTAAGTTGTAACCAAACTGAGGGAATTCTCTTCCACCGAACTTTCTCCTTTTCCCTTGAGCAGGTAATCAAACCCTTTAAATTCTTTTATATTTTCCAAATGAATAAGTTCCAAAATCTAAATTTTTATCGTCATTTCCCTTAGTTCTTCTTTCTCTACTCTGCTAGGTTTTTGGGTTACTGATTTATATTAATTTTATGATCCTTTAGATTTACTATGGAAAGACATTTTAAACGAAAATCATCTACAACGCAAGTCTCATCTTCGGTCCAAGAATCTTGTAATGTTAGTGAAGATATTCCAACACAAGATTATGCTAAGCGATTTTGTTTCTTAAACTTGAGCAATCTTCCAGCGGATCCAGGCCTACGACAGAAAATCTCATCTTATCATCCTAATGATCAAGATGAGATTAGAAGAGCATATATACAAAAGGGTCCTTGTCAACCTCTTAATCACAAATTCCCTCAAAGAGAGATTGGTGGAATATTGCGTCGCTTTAATCCTACTTGGTTCAAACAATATGGGAGTTGGTTGGAGTATAGCATAGAGAATGATGCAGCATTTTGTTTGTGTCGTTACCTATTTAGGCCTGATACCGGTAAGCAAGCAGGAGGTGATAGTTTTGTGGCGGAGGGGTTCACAGCTTGGAATAAGCATGAAAGGTTAAATGTTCATGTTGGAGGTCCTAATAGTGCACATAACGTAGCTTGGAACAAGTGTCAAGATCTAATGAAGCAAAAATAACATATTCAAAGTGTTATTTGTAAGCAGTCCGAACAAGCTAAGATTGAATATCGAACCCGCTTAACTACGTCAGTTGATTGCATAAGATTTCTTCTGCGTTAAGGGTTGGCTTTTCGTGGTCATGATGAATCTGAAGAATCAGATAGTAAAGGAAATTTTCTTGAGCTTCTATAGTTTTTGGCTGATCACAATGAATTAATCAATGCAGTTGTATTGGAGAATACACCAAAAAATAACAAGCTAACCCACCATGATATTTAGAAAGATATTGTGAATGCCGCAGCATGTGAAACTACCAATGTTATTATCAAGAATCTTGGAAATGAGTTATTTTCACTTCTAGTTGATGAATCTCGTAATATATCAGTCAAAGAACAGATGGCCGTTGTTGTGCGTTATGTGAACAAATGGGAATTGTTATAGAGCGTTTTCTTGGTATTATGCATGTATCAGATACCACTGTTCTATCACTTAAGGGGGCAATTGATTCATTATTCACTAGGCATGGATTGAGTTTATCAAGAATACGTGGGCAAGGTTATGATGGAGCCAGCAATATGCGAGGTGAATTCAATGGTCTCAAAACTTTGATCATGAGAGAGAATGAGTCCGCTTTTATATTCATTGCTATGCTCACCAACTTCAGTTAAGTCTTGTAGCTATTGTGGGGGGTTTTTAGTCGAACCGGGCGGTTCGGGTGGCAAGCACAATCCAACAAGCCAAAGAGAAGAGTAAAGACAGTATTTACGTGGAAAAACCCCTTCGCAACGTCGAAGGGGAAAAAACCACGGGTGGGGCGAGAATGCACTAGAACTATCTTTTCGGGTACAATCTCACCTTAACCCCAATTACAAACCCCGAGGACCGGTCTCCCAAACTACCGACCTCTGCAATTTCACTCAGACTACCGACCGCTGCAGACAGCGTCTGTCTACAAGTCGCTGCAGACAGTGTCTGGTCTGTCTACCGGTCGCTGCAGACAGTGTCTGGCTGCCGACCGACCGACCTCCGCAGACAACCTCTAGGTGCTGACCGCTGCAGACAGTGTCTGACTACCGATCGCGTGCAGACAGTATATGTCTGCCGACCGACCTCCGCAGACAGTCTCTGGCTACCGACCGCTACAGACAGTGTCTGTCTACCGGTCGCGTGCAGACAGTATCTATCTGCCGACCGACCTCCGTAGACAGTCTCTGGCTACCGATCGCTGCAGACAGTGTCTGACTACCGGTCGCGTGCAGACAGTATGTCTGCCGACCGACCTCCGCAGACAGTCTCTGGCTACCGACCGCTGCAGACAGTGTCTGTCTACCGGTCGCGTGCAGACAGTATCTGTCTGCCGACCGACCTCCGCAGACAGTCTCTGGCTACCGACCGACCGACCTCCGCAGCTCCACGAATTCCGGGACGAAACGGGCAGCGTCTCCTCCAGAATTCTTCCTCCTCATGCTGAAGGGGTAGGTCCCCTTTTATAGTGTGGGGTGACGGTTACAACGCTCCCTGAAAATCGGGGGGGGGGGGTGACGTGTCCCCCGCAATGAGTTCAACCGCCGCGGTGACGTGGCGCGCGGTTGACACCTGGTCACTCTGGGTCGGAAATCGCGGGGCGTTGTCAGCGCAGCGTAGCCTCCGACATTTTTCGCAGCCTTGTTGACCAGCCGTGCGAGGTAGAGAGAGGGGGGGTGTGCTGCCTCCTCCTCTGTCTACATGCCGACCCAGGAGAGAGAGGGGGGGGTGTACTGCCTCCCCCTCTGGCTACATGCCGACCCAGGAGAGAGAAGGGGGGGTGTGCGCTGCCCCCCCCTCTGGCTACATGCCGACCCAGGAGAGAGAGAGGGGAGGGGGGTGTGCTGCCTCCCCCTTTGGCTAACATGCCGACCCAGGAGAGAGAAAGGGGAGGGGGGTGTGCTGCCTCCCCCTCTGGCTACATGCCGACCCAGGAGAGAGAAAGGGGAGGGGGGTGTGCTGCCTCCCCCTCTGGCTACATGCCGACCCAGGAGAGAGAAAAGGGAGGGGGGTGTGTTGCCTCCCCCTCTGACTACATGCCGACCCAGGAGAGGGGGGGGGTGTGCTGCCCCCTCTCTCCTTGGTGACCGACCGACCGACCCCTCCCCCTTCTGGCTACATGCCGACCGAGGCAAGGGGGGGTCAGGGCTACTGCCCTCCCTTTCGTCTGGAGACACGCCGACCGAACTAGGGGGGGTGTTTGTTGCATGGCCGACCCCCCTCCTCTCCGACTGTTGCGTGGCCGGCTCCAAAAGGGAATGGTACACACAATACCCCCTCCTGATCGGGCGGTCTTCGGTCCCGTCCGGTCAGGATCACTTTGCCTCGATTTATGTGCAGCCTCATTCCGCGTGTCAGCCTCGACTTGCGCGCCCGCCTCGGTTTGCACGTGCACCCCGATGTGCGTGCCCATCTCGGTTTGCGTGCCCGCCTTAGTTTGCGTTGGTCGATCGGTCGTACCCCCAAGGGGTCTGTCGACTGATCCTCCCAGGTGTTCACCGGCCGGTCACGCCCTTCGCAGGGACCTGTCGACCGGTCGGCCAAGTGGTAGAGCTCGCTCGGAGTGTTATGTACCAATTGGTTTAGGTTGGTCGACCGGTCGTACCCCGACGGGGTCTGTCGACCGATCTTCCAAGGTGTTCACCGGCCGGTCTCGCCCTTCGCAGGGTCCTGTCGACCGGTCGGCCAAGTGGTAGAACTCGCTCGGAGTGTTATGTACCACTTGGTTTAGGTTGGTCAACCGGTCGTACCCCGGCGGGGTCTGTCGACCGATCTTCCTAGGTGTTCACCGGCCGGTCATGCCCTTCGTAGGGACCTGTCGACCGGTCGGCCAAGTGGTAGAGCTCGCTCGGAGTGTTATGTACCACTTGGTTTAGGTTGATCGACCGGTCGTACCCCGGCGGAGTCTGTCGACCGATCTTCCAAGGTGTTCACCGGCCGGTCTCGCCCTTCGTAGGATCCTGTCGACCGGTCGGCCAAGTGGTAGAACTTGCTCGGAGTGTTATGTACCACTTGGTTTAGGTTGGTCAACCGGTCGTACCCCGGCGGGGTCTGTCGATCGATCTTTCTAGGTGTTCACCGGCCGGTCTCGCCCTTCGCAGGGTCCTGTCGACCGGTCGGCCAAGTGGTAGAGCTCACTCGGAGTGTTATGTACCACTTGGTTTAGGTTGGTCGACCGGTCGTACCCCGGCGGGGTCTGTCGACCGATCTTCCAAGGTGTTCACCGGCCGGTCTCGCCCTTCGCAGGGTCCTGTCGACCGGTCGGCCAAGTGGTAGAACTCGCTCGGAGTGTTATGTACCACTTGGTTTAGGTTGGTCGACCGGTCGTACCCCGGCGGGGTCTGTCGACCGATCTTCCAAGGTGTTCACCGGCCGGTCTCGCCCTTCGCAGGGTCCTGTCGACCAGTCGGCCAAGTGGTAGAACTCGCTTGGAGTGTTATGTACCACTTGGTTTAGGTTGGTCGATCGGTCGTACCCCGGCGGGGTCTGTCGACCTATCTTCTAAGTTGTTCACCGGCCGGTCTCGTCCTTCGCAGGGTCTTCGTTGTTCGTCGTCGGGAAAAGTAGCCGCACTGACTTTTCGAGCTTCGTGTGATCGGGGGTTACTAGGACTACCCCCACACCATTCTCGACTGCGCACGACGAGCCATCCACGAACAGTCTCCAGCCTTTTCCTTCGTCCTCCTGTCCTGCTACCGCACCGACTCCCACGGGTCGACCGGCAGCTACCGACAGGTCTTCTAACGTCTCTGGCACCGGAGCAGTGTCTTTCGCCGAGAAATCGCTGTGGAAGTCCGCAAGTGCTTGGCCCTTGACTGCTTTCCGAGGCACATACCGAGGACCAAACTCTTGCAGCTCTGCAGCCCACTTGCTCAGCCGACCTGCCCGAGTAGAGTTATCCAGTACTTCCTTCAGGGGGTGCTCGGTGATGACCTCGATGGGATGAGCGACGAAGTACGGGCGAAGTCTCCTTGACACGTACACTAGAGCTAGAGCCACTTGTTCGATCCTCGCGTACCTCGTCTCAGCTGACGTCATGATGCGACTGACGTAGTAGACAGGCCTCTCTGCTCCTTCACATTCGCATATCAGTACAGCGCTGATTGCTGCCTCAGATACCGAAAGATACACCCCCAGCGTTGCACCTGGCCGGGGGGCTGTCATGATAGGGGGTCGGCCAAGATACGTCTTCAGCTCTTGAAACGCCTCTTCACAGCGTTGGTCCCAGTCGAAAGGTGCAAGCTTACTCAGCCTCTCGAACAGGGGTCGACACCGGTCTGAGGACTTGGAAATGAAGCGATTGAGGGCGTTGATCCGTCCGGTAAGCTTCTGGACTTCCTTTCGTGACTTGGGCGACGACATCTCCTCCAAAGCACGGATCTGCTCCGGGTTGGCTTCGATTCCCCGTCGGGTGACCAAGTATCCCAGAAATTTTCCCGACGTCACGCCGAAGGCGCACTTGGCCGGGTTCAACTTCATACTGTACCTCCGCAAGGTTGCGAAGGTTTCCTCCAGGTCTTGCATATGCGTATCTTCAGCCTGACTCTTCACAAGCAAGTCGTCGACGTAGACCTCCACGTTCCTTCCGATTTGGTCGATGAACATCTTGTTCACCAGCCTCTGGTACGTTGCTCCCGCGTTCTTCAGCCCGAAAGGCATCATCTTGTAGCAGAAGAGCCCTCGACCCGTGACGAAGGTCGTGTGCTCCTGGTCTTCCGGATTCATGGGGATCTGGTAATAGCCCGAGTAGCCGTCCATGAACGAGAGCCTCTCGTGTCCCACCGTGGAATCCACCAGGGTATCGATGCGTGGTAGCGGGTAGCTGTCCTTTGGGCATGCCTGGTTGAGATTTGTGAAGTCGATGCAGACCCGAATGGCTCCTGACTTCTTGGGGACGGCGACCACATTAGCGTTCCACTTCGGGTACCGAGCCTCTCTGATGATGCCCGCTCGTAGCAGCTTCTCTACCTCCATGTTGACAGCTGCTGCTTTTTTTGGTGCTAGCGACCGGGGCTTCTGGCGTACAGGTGCAACTCCTTCTCGAATGTTGAGGTGATGCCAGGCTACCTCGGGGTGGATGCCTGGCATATCTTCAACTGACCATGCGAACACGTTCAGGTTTGCCTTGAGAAATGCCGTCATATCTTCGGCATGATGCTTCGGCAGCCGCGACCCGAGAAAAGTTATCCTCGGATGACCCGCTTCTCCTAAGTCCACGGGCAGAATTGGCTCGACGGCAGGCGACTCCTCCCACTCCGCGTTCGGGCTCTCCAACTCGTCCGGTTCTTTAGATTCAACCGGTCGGTCGGTCTTCTGAGGGTGCATCATCCTGCTCAGCTCTTTACCTTCAGCTGGTAGGTCAGTCTCCATCGGGTTGCTCGGACCAGTTAGCTCTTTAAGTTCAGCTAACTGACCGGCCTTCTTCAAGCTCCTCGACGCATTCAGTTCTTTACGTTCAACTGAATGGTCGGTCTTCTGTAGGTCCCCCGACACTGTCAGCTCTTTACGTTCAGCTGACATGTCGGTCTTCAGCAAGTCCCCCGACACTGTCAGCTCTTTAAGTTCAGCTGACAGGTCGGTCTTCACAAGGGGTTGGCCCCCTCGCGCTCCTATGCTTGATCGGGCGCGGAGCTGGAACTTTGGAGCTTCTTGACTCTGCTTCACAGTCCAGAGGTTGAGGATGCCCAACTCAGTGCCGCCTCCACTTGGTTCTCCTCCCTCAATTTGGCATGTCGTCTTCAGATGGATGGCACTGAGCTCGCACTTGGCTGCCGAGGACTGGTCACCTCGAATGCTCATCACGCCCTTGTCGGTCCAAAACTTCAGTCGGCCGACGAGGGGACCGTATCCAAGTGGTGGAGCCACGGCCTTCCGAGGATGATGTTGTACGCCGAGTGAGCTTCGATCACAATGAACCGGGTAAGATTAGTGAGATGCCCTGTTGTGATCAGGAGGGTGATCTCACCAACCACCCTTGCAGCCTCCCCCGTGAAGCCCGTTATCGTCGACGACGACTCGATCATCTGTCCGCGATCTAGCTGCATGGCGTCGAAGGCGCTGAGGAAGAGAACATCTACCGAACTTCCGGCGTCGACCAGAATTCTCTTCACAAGGCAATTGGCTATCTGGAGCCGTATGACCAGGGGATGGTTGTGAGGCCTCTCTATTCCGACCAGATCAGCCGCCGAAAACTGTACTGCAGCTTCCACTCTTGGCTCGGGACGGATAACAGGGTCGAGTACCACATGGTGGACTTGCCTTACTTGTTCAATACGTCGCACCTGTCGGTCGACGGCATTTAATGATGGTACCGGGCCATGGTACCCGTAGACTGCATCTACCTCTCGGAGCTGACGCCTTTCTGGCGGAGGACCCGGTAAGCGCTGTGCCGTCGCTCCACGCTGGACTTCCCCCACAGCCTTAGTCTCCTTATGTTGAGGGAGGTCAATGAAGCAGCCAATATGGCCGGCCTCAATGAGATCCTCGATATGATGTTTGAGCGCCCGACACTGCAGGGTAGTGTGGCCTTGGCCCTGGTGGTACTCGCAGTACCTTGATGCATCTCTGGCTCCCCTCTCTCCGGGTTCAAGCGGTTGCGCCCACTTGAAGTATGGTTCGCCCTTGATAGCTTCCAGAATCTGGTCTATGGGGGCGTTCAGTACTGTGAACTCTCTGTTCCACTGCGGCCTCGCTGGCCTGTCTTGCCTTTGCCGCTTCGCCTCGTGCCGTGTCGCATCCCCCTGCTGCTTGTTGACGTTCTTCACGGCAGCTGGCTTGGCGTAGCCCTGGTGCGGGGCCCTGGTTTCCACTGCCTTCCTCTTGCGGTCCGCGTCTTCGATCTTGATGTACTTCTCAACGCGCCGCGACAACTCGTCGATTGTCTCCGGGGTTCGCTTGATGAGCGACGCGTTGACGAGCTGGGCAGGCTGAATGGCGTTCTTGAAGGTCGCGATCACCATGCGATCCTGCCCGTCTGCGTCCGCCAAGCTCAGGTACTCGGACCTGAACCTATGGTAGAATTGTCGGAGCGTCTCCTTCTGGGTCATACTCATCCCGAAGAGTGACTCCAGAGTCTTCAGCTCCCGGCGATTGCATCGGTACTGGTCGATGAACCGCGTGCTCAGCTCCAAAAAGGAGGAGATGGACGAGGGCCTGAGCTTGTGGAACCATTCGAGGGGCGTTCCCGACAAGCTATTGGCGAAGGTCCGGCAGAGGATATGATCATCCTCATGCGTTCTCGACAAGCGGCGATCGTGCGGCTCCTCGGATGGCGACTTCCTCCAACCGGTCGGGAGCTCGGACCCCCGGTCGGTCTCGCTGGATCTCCTCTCGCTCCCCGAGTCGCTCCGACGCATGTACCCGAATGCGTTCGTGCACGCTCCTCCGGTCAGTAGTATGAGCCGACTGCCGACTGGCTGGTGTCATCCGAGTGTGATGACTATCACTCGGTTGACGATGAAGTTCTCCGTCTCGCTTCGGGCGATGCACTTGTGCCGAGTCCGTCTTCGAGTGATGCTTGGAGGCAGGCGGCTGTCGGGGGTGTGCCCTGAGCCGGGACCAGACATCCGAGCGTGCCGACGCAGCTCGGGCGTGTTTGTTTCTTTCCGCAGGCTCAGGGCTACTCGAGTCTCGCCCGTCGGGATTCGCACTTTGGACCTCCACCGAGCGATTAACCCTGACCTCCACCTGAGGCACTGGTTGCGGCTGCATTTGCACTGGTGGGGCAGCTTGAGTGGGGAGACTCTGTCCCGCTTGGGCCAACATGCCCTGATTGAGTAGACCACCCGTCGGTGCGGCCCGCACGAAGTCACGCAACTCCTCGTAGTTGCGCTGCATCGTTTGGAGCTGGGTGGTGAGAGCTTGCTGGGTCATCATCATTGTGGCCAGAAAAGCTTCCGATAGACCCCCTGTCAGAGGAGCCAGGGTTGCTACCGGAGCTTGACTGGACTCCCCGACCCCCAGTACAGGATTCACCAGCGGGACTGCGCGCTCCGTGTCCGCTGATGGTTGAACAAGACGCCCGACGTCATTAGCATCTCCGAGGGGTGCAGCTTCGGATGGGAGCTGCGACGTCGAGCGGGTACGATACGGTCCATCGGCCATCGTTCTTCAACCGTGTGGTCGTGGATCACTGGTTGCAGGTAGCCTCGGACTGGTCGACACCCACGGGTCAACAGTCGAAAGCTCTAGTAGGAAGTCTCGAAGACTATCCCACAGACGGCGCCAAGATTGTGGGGGGTTTTTAGTCGAACCGGGCGGTTCGGGTGGCAAGCACAATCCAACAAGCCAAAGAGAAGAGTAAAGACAGTATTTACGTGGAAAAACCCCTTCGCAACGTCGAAGGGGAAAAAACCACGGGTGGGGCGAGAATGCACTAGAACTATCTTTTCGGGTACAATCTCTCACCTTAACCCCAATTACAAACCCCGAGGACCGGCCTCCCAAACTACCGACCTCTGCAATTTCACTCAGACTACCGACCGCTGCAGACAGCGTCTGTCTACAAGTCGCTGCAGACAGTGTCTGGTCTGTCTACCGGTCGCTGCAGACAGTGTCTGGCTGCCGACCGACCGACCTCCGCAGACAATCTCTGGGTGCTGACCGCTGCAGACAGTGTCTGACTACCGATCGCGTGCAGACAGTATATGTCTGCCGACCGACCTCCGCAGACAGTCTCTGGCTACCGACCGCTGCAGACAGTGTCTGTCTACCGGTCGCGTGCAGACAGTATCTATCTGCCGACCGACCTCCGCAGACAGTCTCTGGCTACCGATCGCTGCAGACAGTGTCTGACTACCGGTCGCGTGCAGATAGTATATGTCTGCCGACCGACCTCCGCAAACAGTCTCTGGCTACCGACCGCTGCAGACAGTGTCTGTCTACCGGTCGCGTGCAGACAGTATCTGTCTGCCGACCGACCTCCGCAGACAGTCTCTGGCTACCGACCGACCGACCTCCGCAGCTCCATGAATTCCGGGACGAAACGGGCAGCGTCTCCTCCAGAATTCTTCCTCCTCATGTTGAAGGGGTAGGTCCCCTTTTATAGTGTGGGGTGACGGTTACAACGCTCCCTGAAAATCGGGGGGGGTGACGTGTCCCCGCAATGAGTTCAACCGCCGCGGTGACATGGCGCGCGGTTTACACCTGGTCACTCCAGGTCGGAAATCGCGGGGCATTGTCAGCGCAGCGTAGCCTCCGACATTTTTCGCAGCCTTGTTGACCAGCCGTGCGAGGTAGAGAGAGGGGGGGGTGTGCTGCCTCCCCCTCTGTCTACATGCCGACCCAGGAGAGAGAGAGGGGGGGGGTGTACTGCCTCCCCCTCTGGCTACATGCCGACCCAGGAGAGAGAAGGGGGGGGTGCGCTGCCCCCCCCCCCCTCTGGCTACATGCCGACCCAGGAGAGAGAGAGGGAAGGGGGGTGTGCTGCCTCCCCCTTTGGCTACATGCCGACCCAGGAGAGAGAAAGGGGAGGGGGGTGTGCTGCCTCCCCCTCTGGCTACATGCCGACCCAGGAGAGAGAAAGGGGAGGGGGGTGTGCTGCCTCCCCCTCTGGCTACATGCCGACCCAGGAGAGAGAAAAGGGAGGGGGGTGTGCTGCCTCCCCCTCTGACTACATGCCGACCCAGGAGAGGGGGGGGTGTGCTGCCCCCTCTCCTTGGTGACCGACCGACCGACCCCTCCCCCCTTCTGGCTACATGCCGACCGAGGCAAGGGGGGTCAGGGCTGCTGCCCTCCCTTTCGTCTGGAGACACGCCGACCGAACTAGGGGGGGTGTTTGTTGCATGGCCGACCCCCCTCCTTCTCTCCGACTGTTGCGTGGCCGGCTCCAAAAGGGAATGGTACACACAGCTGTTGCTAAAAATCACATTGATATTGCTTCACTTTTTTTACTTGATTGCTAATTTGGTAAATGTTGTTGGAGGTTATTGTAAGCGAAGGGATATTCTTCGAGATGCACATATTGCTAAACTCAGGGAAGGTTTAGCTGATGGTGAACTTTTAAGTGGACAAGGTTTGAATCAAGAAACTAGTCTTAAACGTGCAGGCGATACACATTGGGGATCACATTATGTAACTATTTTGAACTTGATTGTGATGTATTCTTCTGTAGTTGATGTGCTTGAGTTTGTTCAAGAGGATGGCATGCTCTCCGAGCAAAGAGCAGAAGCTCGTTATCTTATAGGGTCGGTGCAATCTTTTGAATTTGTTTTTAGCCTGCACTTGATGAAAAGTATCTTGGGGATTACAAATGAGTTGTCATTAGCATTGCAAAGGAAAGATCAAGATATTGTAAATGCTATGACACTTGTTAAAGTGTCTAAACTACAACTACAGCAGATGAGAGACGCTGAATGGGAATTCTTATTGGTTGAGGTGTCTTCATTTTGCAGTAAACACAGTATTTTTATCCCTAACATGGATGATATATTTGTAGTTCCTGAAAGGTCACGACGCAAAGCCCCACAAATTACAAATTTGCACCACTACCGTGTTGACATATTCTATGCAGTCATAGATATGCAACTTCAAGAGCTTAACAATCGTTTTACAGAGGTTAACACAGAGTTGCTTCTTTGTGTGGCTTGCTTGAATCCTACTCAATCATTTTCTACTTTCGATAAGGAGAGGTTAATTAGGCTTGCTCAATTTTATCCATCTGATTTTTCTATGGTAGACCTCGTGGCACTCGATCAACAACTTGAAAATTACATTGTTGATATGCATCATAACAAAGAATTTTCAGAACTCCACGGAATTGGTGACCTTGCTAAAAAATTAGTGGACACAAAGAAGGATATTGTATATCCATTAGTGTATTTGCTTGTGAAATTAGCATAGATTTTACCAGTGGCGACTGCAACGGTAGAGAGAGCTTTTTCAGCAATGAAGTACATAGAGAACATATTACGAAACCGAATGGGAGAACAATGGATGAGCGATTGTTTGGTCACATATATTGAAAATGACGTGTTTGCTAGTGTTGATAATGAGACTATTATGCAACGATTTCAAAATATGAAAACTCGTCGAGGGCAACTGTAAGGAGTTTATGTATTTACAAGCCTTTTTTTGAGTAAAACATATTAGTATTAATGTGTTCAACTTTTATTTTATTTGTGATTTGAGAAATTTACATCATCTTTAATTCTTTATTGAATTATTAAAAATAAATAATAGATACCGATACATAATAGTAGAAAACATTTTTTTTAATGCAACTTTTGACCCCACTGATATAAATTCCTGGAGCCGCCACTGGTCAAATCCAGTCCTATTGGCGGGATCTTCAGGATCTTGCTTCTGTTCCTGACCCGTCACGCGCTTCAGAGTACCAGCTCTACAGAGAACGCCTTCACCTCTACCAGATTTTTGCTGACCTTCGACCGGAGTTCAGTGCTCTGGCAGGCTAGCTTCTACACCGGGACAGTCTTCCACGTCTGGATGAGGTTGTTACCGAGCTGGTAGCTGAGGAAACCCGTCTACATACACTCGCCTCCGGGGCCTCGTCTTGTAACATCCACCCCAAACACACAAGATATTGCCCGCTTTACCCGTGCCCGCACGAAAACTTTCCAGGGTGGTCACCCACTCTAGTACTACTCTCGCCCGAGCACGCTTAACTACGGAGTTCTTACGAATTCCGTAACGGCGCACGGTTTTAAAACTCGTCTTCTATGTTTGGGAGGGAAAATTATATAAGTAGCTCAGGATCTCCTTTTCTCCAAACGATGTAGAGCTAACTCGTGGCCTTGTACACCTCACCTCACCTCACATCATCCATCTTGGCATCACAGCCTCAGGAGTCTTGGCTCTTGGCTATTGGATCTTGGTCGTTACTATCCACCCCCCTCAGGGCTACACGTCCTCATGTAGGGTTAAACCCCCCCATCCCAAGGAGAGCCGGCTCTGATACCATTTTGTAACATCCGCCCCAAACACACAAGATATTGTCTGCTTTGCCCGTGCCCGCACAAGAACTTTCCAGGGTGGTCACCCATCCTAGTACTACTCTCGCCCGAGCACGCTTAACTACGGAGTTCTTACAAATTCCATAACGGCGCACGGTTTTAAAACGCGACTTCTATGTTTGGGAGGGGAAATTATATAAGTAGCTCATGATCTCCTTCTCTCCAAGCGATGTAGGGCTAACTCGTGGCCTTGTAAACCACACCTCACCTCATCCATCTTGGCACCACAGCCTCAGGAATCTTGACTCTTGGCTCTTGGCTATTGGATCTTGGTCGTCACACGTCTCTTCCACCAAGTCTCCAAGGTGTACCTGCTGCAGCTCCACCACCAGTCATAGATCCTCCTACTGTCTCTGTGCCTTCTCTCGTTGCTCTTGCCTCACACGGTAGACCGTACTGCAACCATTGTCAGCTCCCAGGTCATTTCGTGGACACCTGCTACTCGTTTCATCCAGAGAAGCGTCCTACTTACAGAAATCGAGACTACAGAGATCGAGGTCCTGACTCTGGTTCCTACCGGGATCGAGGTCATAGAGGTGGTCGGCCACCTCCTATGGCTGCAATTGCTGCTTCTTTGGTATCGGCTGGCGACCTACAGTCCCTTCATGAGGAATTAGCACATTTTAGACTCTCTCAGCAGTCTGCTTCTTCTCCTGGACCCTCTAGCACCTCGGCTCTATCTTGCTCTTCTGTTAATTCTTCTGTTTGGATTCTAGACTCAGGCACTTCGCACCACATGACTCCGGATGCCTCCCTGCTGATTGCCTGCCAGCTTGCGAATGCACCTGCCTTCGATCCACATTGCGGATGGTTCGTTTAGCCATCTCATAGTTTGGAACCATTACTACCGCTTCGGCTCCTTCTAGCCACCTCTCCTTACCTTCTGTGATTCACGCTCCCACTCTACATATACCTTATTTCTGTTAGTGCTTTGTGTGCCTCTGGTTGTTCTGTGACATTTACCTCATCTTTTTGTTCTGTGCAGGATCTGCGTACTGGCCGACTGATTGGAGCAGGTTGTAGGACAGGTGGACTATACCAAATGGAGTTTCTTTATTCTCCGGCTCCGTCATCTTCAGGGTTTTGTGGAGTAGTCTATCCTGATACCGACCTGTGGCACAGGAGACAAGGTCATGTGTCGGAACCAAGGTTAGGAATGAGGATTTAATGGAATGAGGATTTAATGGAGAACTAGAAAATACAATGTTAGGAATGAGGATTTAATGGAGAACTAAAGCTGCATTGATGTAAGATAAAGTGATGGAATACGTATTGAGGACTACGTTTTCGGGTAGAAGGGGAAAGGAGAGGTAGGCCAAACATTACATGGCAAAGGCAGTGCAAAAAGAATAAGAAGGGTTGATTTAACAGTGGATTGGCCCTATGTATGGTGAAGAACCCCAAGTATTTTTGGCTATTTTATGGGAATATAAATAGAGTGGGAGTAGAGTTCCTCACAATGTTTTAAAAAGCACTAGACGAATCTAATGCGGTGGGGGGGTTCCAAGGCGGAAGGCGGACGCCTGGGTGGGCGGCCAGTGATTGAGGCACAATAAATCCCAAAAAAAAAATTACTTTAGAATTTATATATCTACTATGTTTCCATTGTCATCCTTCTTTTAGGAGTTCACAGTGGGCCGAGGGTGCTACTATCATCATCCTTTCTGATAATTACGGTAGGACAATGAAGCCACTATATCGTAGCAATATAGTAACGTACTACTTAAATAAGAAAAAAAGGGATGCTAAAACTAAAGAACATAAAGAAGGAGAAAAGAAACTTACAATGATAGCATCCGACTATCACATTGATGTCCTTTCTCCTTTGGACGCCGAAGAAAGCGGTCCCAACTTAGGTGGGGCGGTCTAAGGCCCAAAACGCCTAGGCGAGCACCCAAACCGCTTTATAGAACAATGGTTTCTCATTACATCTAGCCATATAACCATAATCATCAAGCCATGTCCCATTACTCCCATCTACTTAGGGTTGGTTGTTCTTCATTACATCTATCATCTCTATTACTTACTATTTATTGATATTACTATTTCTTTATTTTGAATCATCATTTTTATTATTGTGATCATTAAGGCGACCATCTCTAGTCCGCGCCCATCCCACCAACCAATTGGCATACGCCAAGATTCTCAGCACAATTTGTGGGATAGTTGACATCAGGTTACCATTGGTACATGAATCCTTTGCTCAATCATTTGGTGGAGAATTATCAATATATAATTTTGCTTTACCCCATGTGATGGGATACGGATTGGTTTAACAAATATTACTTCATATGAACTAAGGCAGTTTTGCCATGTATGGTACTAATAAAAATTCCTTGATACAAGGAGATAAAAGTTGAAAAGAGACTGGAAGTGCCATGAAGTCGTTCGTGACTTGTGAGCAAGAGCACACATGGATTAAGCACACCTCAATTAGAGATCCTAGATTTGAAGCACTTCTCTTATCAATGTAACTTCCAGACTTGGTCAAGGCTCTAGAGCACTCCTTTCTAACTTCATCTTCCCTTTCTTAACACATATCCACTTAACCAAACCATAACAAATAGGAAAACATGAAATGCAACGAGAACTATAAAAAGGGGAATTCACTCATTTGAGAATTACCTGAAATCCTTTGTACTTGATGAGCTCTTTTATTCGGTCTACAACAAATAATTGTCCCTCTTCGTCAAAATACCCGAGATCACCTGTATGTAACCACCCTTGCTCATCCAAGGTCAATTTTGTGGCTTGTGGATTGTTAAAATAGCCTGAAGAAATTTTAAAATTAGTATGTAATAGCCGTCCAAATTTAAAAGGAAAATAAAAAATGTGCTTTTGCATTATATAAATGACTGATACTCTAGTACAAATCAAATCTCATTCAACAGATCCTTCCTACAAAATATTTTAAAGAAAAATATATTCTATCATTGAACCATGAGCATTATCTCTTCCACATGTATTTATGTGCATTCAATATTAAGAAAGGGTGCAGAGGGGGAAAAACATTATCATATTGTGCAATATATATTTGTAAGAATTTTCATGGTTTGAGGGTTTGACCTAAACCGAACCGGTTTGGATTTTGGTTGATTAGAACCGACACATCCCTCGAACCAAGATATGCCCTGGCTCGGATATGGTTAGGCCAAACTGGGTCTGATTTGGCCAAATCGAGCCCTGGATCGGTCGAATCGAGACCGAAGCAGCTGAATCAGACCATAATTAGATCCGAATCAATTGATTCAACTCTGAATCAGTCGAATCATACTTAAATTTTTATTCTAATATTTTTGGTCGAAATGCCGAATCGGTTCATTTATTCCCTGATTCGAACCAGAATTAGTAGTGACTACATTATAACTTATGTAGTTTAATGTTAAGTATTTATGCATGGGTAATTTGTAAAATATATATAGTGATATTTCATTCTTTTTGAATTTTTTGTATTCTCATGCTCTTCCTATCATTCTACATCAAGAATTCAATACAGTTCTTGAATTAAGATAAGAACACCAAACCCAGATATGGGATTTTAATCCCTCTACAATGGTCATTTATTACGGTTATTAGCAAGTTCATGTATCGCAACATTCGAAGGCATAACGGCCAACCACAAGAATCTATCATCGTCATCATCAAAGTCAATCATGTGAAGGGTCGACTAGGGAACACTTCTCTAATTAAAGGCTCCACAAATGATTGACAGGAGTTTTCTAACAAGCTATAAATGATGTCAACACTCTAAGATTGGTGCGACCAGGGAGTAACTCTCCATGTTTACCTATATTAGTAAAGAGGCTATGCGAAGAAGGCGAAAGGCAAGATTTCCTACAGGCAATTGCATTCATTTCTATGTCACAAATTCTAAGCCAAACAGCTAAAGTAGAGCAACATTAACGTACAAGAAACACAGCAACTAGGAATCGGCAATTAGGGCCAGCAAGGTTGTGACTTCACTTAGTATCAAATCTATAATATGAATTAGAACCAAGAATGTGAACAAATGATTAAATCATACTTGATGGATATGAGTATCCGGAGGTTTAAAATCTTAGCAATAGATGGTGTGGCAACTATAAAAAATGTCCATATAAGTGTAAGAAATTTGAATTAGCAATACATATTGAATACATATCTATTAATCATAAGAAAAAATAGGACACTTTATAAAAACAGAAAAACAACATCGTTGACAAAAATTCTATGATATCAGTCATGATCATTAATGCCATTGGAATTATTGCCTGTTTAAATTATTGTTAAGAAAAGCACACGTCAAGAAAGAAGAGTCGATCCTTCCTCAAAAACGTTCGATATTCCAAAAAAGAGAAAATCAGGGGCTGTCAAAGAATGAATTGCCAGAAGAAGGCATCCAAGAGTTTAATGATGTTTAGGTATACGGATGAATATACATATGCATACACATACATAAGCACCAACAAAGGCTTTTCAACAGAACATTATACCTTGCATTATGTTTGGTCCACAAAACCATAATTCCCCTACTTGATTAGGTGGAAGAGGGTTTAATGTGTCTATGCTAACAACTTTAGCATCAGCTCCTGCGACGAGGAATCCTGTTGAACCAAATTGGTTAGTCTCTCCTGTAGGATACTCTAATGACATTATTCCGCAAGACTCTGTCAAACCATATCCCTGTTCAGAAATCATAGAGCATGTGTTAAACAATAATATTATTTTCGCTTCCTAAAACTAATTACTAAATGCAAACAGGAACCAACAAATGACAAAATTCTGGCTGTTTAGAAACCCAATAAAGGGGTAAAATCTTGCCAAGTAGACCAAGGGTTCATTGGCACACTTTTCATATTTGGATGCAATAACTCCAAGTAATGGAAGATGTTGGGCATTCTTCGAATGCCATTACCTGTTATATATAGTTGCATTGACATACCATATGAAAAACTTCACTGTAAGAACATAGGTGTTACTTTTGAACAGCTCAAACAGATGGACTTAATTATAAGTTCCTACTTTGCAAGTTTGGCAAGGGAATTTATGCCCAATATACATACATATATCCAAATACGATATCATCCAACCCTTGAGTGTAGAGGAAAAAGAAATTATCTTCCTTCCATGGAAGCTCATTTGACAAATAACTCCTCATCTTGTGTTTATCTTGTAATCACGGATTTGACACAAAAATGCACACAAGCTTCTTTCCAATTGAATTTGGAATGTGTAAATATTGTGATCATAAGCTATATAACATGTTAGGACCGTTTGGGTTATTTACAATCATGCCATCCTCAAAATCGCGCAGAGACATGTTATCTATCCGATCTAATTGTACGGATCAAACACATCGGAATCCTCATATCCCACAAGCCGTTCGATCTATCACAACCGTCCATATATATATATATATATATATATATATATATATATATATATATATATATATATATATATATATATATATATATATATATATATATATATAGGGGCATGCTATAATGCGACATGCGGTAAGTGCGGCACCGCACTACAACAGTCTGATGCACCGCTGCGTGCATGCGATGCACACAGCGGGTGCATCAGACGGCTGCGGTGTGATGCCGCGGTATATATATATATATATATATATATATATAGGGGCATGCTATAATACGGCATGCGGTAAGTGCGGCATCACACCGCAGCCGTCTGATGCACCCGTTGTGTGCATCGCATACACGCAGCGGTGCATCAGACGGCTGTAGTGCGGTGCCGCACTTACCGTATGCCGCATTATAGCATGCCCCTATATATATATATATATATATATATATATATATATATATAGAGAGAGAGAGAGAGAGGGCTATTACAGTGAGCTGTGGGCTGACGAGGGTGAAAGTGAGCTGCGGGTATTTTGACCACCCAAGAAGTTATGGAATTTGATGAAATTTGGTGAGATTGTTCCCTAGGATAAGATGATCATCCTCACCAATTTTCATCAAATTCCAAAACTTCTAGAGGGGTCAAATGGTCGACGCAATTTCTGCCGTCCGCAGTCACCGTTAAAATTGCTTCGACCATTTGACCCCCCTAGAAGTTTTGGAATTTAATGAAAATTGGTGAGGATGATCATCTTATCCTAGGCAACAACCTCACCAAATTTCATCAAATTCCATAACTTCTTGTGGGGTCAAAATACCCACAGCTCACTTTCTCCCCCGGTAGCCCACAGCTCACTGTAACAGTCATCTCTCTCTCTCTCATATATATATATATATATATATATATATATATATATATATATATATATATATATATATATATATATATATATATATATATATATATATATATATATATAGAGGGAATAAGGAATATGGTCCTCCCGACTAGCCAACACGCTAGTCCTCCCTTCAATTTGGGTGCCACATGGCACTTTTTAACCGGGGTTAGCGGTTGGTCAAGATGGGTACACCCCTCCTAACAATGATCATGAAAAAAAATTTAGAAAAAAAAATTGCCAAGTGGCATTTTAAAATTAACCATGGCAAGAGCTATTTGCCCGCTACAGTTTACCGTTAAATTTGTCGACGGTTGATCGGGTTGTTTTAAGTTTTTTTTTTAGAATTATTTTTTAAAATCCTGATCTAAGTAGAATAGATTGACTATCCATAAAAAAAAAGGTTAAAAAGTGTCTTGTGGAACCCAAATTAAAGGGAGAACTAGCGTGCTGGCTAGTCGGGAGGACCATGTTCCCTATTCCCATATATATATATATATATATATATATATATATATATATATATGGGGAGGGATACTCTTACTCATGGCCTCTTACTCATATAGCTATCTATGATTCGAGCCGTCCATTAGATCCCGACGTACTGTTCGGATTAGATGGGGAGTTAAAGCAATGGTGTCCGCATTAAATGCGGGCTTTTAATATGGGCATTTAATGCGGGCACCATTGCTTTAACTCCCCATCTAATCTGAACCGTATGTCGGGATCTAATGGACGGCTCGGATCATAGGAAACTATATGAGTAAGAGGTCATAAGTAAGAGTATCCCTCCCATATATATATATATATATATATATATATATATATATATATATATATATATATATATATAGAGAGAGAGAGAGAGAGAGAGAGAGGGCCGTGAGCCATTCCCACTATCTCCCCCATTCCGATCTCTCTCTTCCCCATGATCTCTCTCTCTTCCCCACGATCTCTCACTCTCTCTCTCTCTCTACCCCATGATCTCTCTCTAGGGGTGGGACTTGGGTGGGTTCGACCCGAATCCGTCCCGTCCAACCCGAACAATGGACAAGCATGGGAAAAGCTAGTTAAAAACTTAGACGGATTTGGAGAAAAAATATTAACCCGATTTCAATTTGAACGGGTTTGGCCACCGATCTTCCCAACCAGAAGAACCCAAGTATAGTGGCATACTTGCATCCCGTGGAACTCCTTGTTATGTTTCTATGCATTGGTAGTTTTCTTTATACAAATCAAAGACTATTTGTTTAATATTGAATACTAAAAATTCGTTTGAAATATGTGAGGATATAGATTTGAGTTTATGTTTTCTTTATGCAAATTAAAGATCTGCTGGTTTTTTTTATACAAATCAAAGATCTGTTGCTTTTTTTTTCTATCTGTTTATGTTTCACAAGTATTTCTAATTGGGCAACCCGTCCAACACGTCCATTTTTTTGCAAATTGGGCAATCCGAGCAACGTAAATGGGCAAGCACGGGTTGGGCTTCCACGGGATCCCCGGGCAAAACGGGTTAAGGTTTTTGTAAATCGGGTTGGGCATGGGCAGACCCTTCAACCCGCCCAAGTCCCACCCCTGTCTTTCTCTCCGTATCTCTCTTTCCCACGATCTCTCTCTCCATCCCTCTCTCTCCGTCTCTCTTTCCCCCATTCCGATCTCTTTCTCTCTCTTCCCCATGATCTCTCTCCGTCTCTCTCTTCCCCACGATCTCTCTCTCTCTTCCCCACTCTCTCTCTCTCTCTCTCTCTTCCCCACGATCTCTCTCTCCGTTTCTCTCTCTCTCTCTCTCTCTCTCTCTCTCTCTCTCTCTTCCCCCATCGAGTAGGGGAAAGGGGGGGTGGGGGGGTGGGTGCATGGAGGGGTGGGTGGATGGGGTGGGGGGGGGGGGGGGGGGGGGGGTGTATGGAGGGGTGGAGGGGTGGGTGGATGGGGTGGGGGGGTGTATGGAGGGGTGGTCGTGCAAAAGGCGCCCGTGCTAACCGGCACGGGCATGCACCAGTTATGTACGATATAAAAATATTCTTCAAAAGCAGGGAAAATTATGGTCAAATCTATCCCAACACAAACCAGCAAGTTGCATCCATACAATGGACTTGGTCTACTTATCCCACAATTTTATTTGTAGATCTTCAAATCACTGTTCCAAGACATCTATTCAACAGCATAAAATAAGAATCCAGAAATATTTTTAGAAAAAAACATGTCTAATTTTGGATGACTCCACTAACGAATTATAGATAATTTGATACTGTAAATCATAGATCAAGAATCCCAATTTACTGAGGAACGTGAAACGAATCCCATTCAACCAGACAAACATTTAGAGGGTACCTGCATAATTTGTGTACTAGGATAGTTCTTTGCAACCTCGTCCATCACATCCTTGCCCAGAGGGGCGGCGCCGGATCCGATGAACCGCAAAGAACTAGTATCATACTTGGCCACCTTCCCCTGCTTCGCCAGGGCGATCATCACCGGCGGGACGACCCACATGTAAGTGATCCGGTACTTCTCGATCCACCTCAGCATCATCTCCATATCGAACCTCCCCATCAGGACGATGCCGTTCCCCCGCCGAAGCTGCGCTAGGGTGATCACGGACAGCCCGAAGACATGGAACAGGGGGAGGAAGCATAGGAAGGTGTTGGGTGGCTCGCCCCTCCGGTCCTGGTCGGCCGTCGCCATGAGGGCCGTGCACATGAAGTTCCGGTGGGTCAGGACAACCCCCTTGCTCGCCCCCGTCGTTCCGGAGGAGTAGAGGAGCGCCGCCGTGTCCGACTGGCGGATCGGCGGCGGGGTGAATGCTTCTGAGCTGCTCGCGACGAGGTCGGAGAAGTAGGTGACGCGGAGGTCGGTGGAGGCGAGGGGCTGGGATCGGGGGCCGAGGATGACGGCCGGGAGGCGGAGCTCCTTGGCCTTGTCCCAGAGCTGGGGGACGGTGACGACGAGGGAGGAGCGGGAGTCGAGGGCCTGCTTGGAGAGCTCGGGGACGGTGTAGAGGGGGTTGACGGTGGTGGCGACGGCGCCGAGGGCGAGGACGGCGAGGAAGCAGACGGGGAAGTGGAGGGAGTTGGGGGCGAAGAGCAGGACGACGTCGCCCTGTCGGACGCCGAGGCGGGAGAGGCCGGCAGCGGCGGTGGAGACCAGGGAGCGGAGTGCACGGAAGGTGACGGCCTCGCCGGAGTCGGCGTCGGCGAGGGCGAGGCGGTCGGGGTAGGAGGCGGCGTGTTGGAAGAGGAAGGGGACGAGGGAGAGGTCGGGGTCGGAGGGGAAGGTGATCGGAGGGCGGGGGGATCGGTAGATGCCGTCGGCGCCGTAGCCGGATCTCGCCATTGGAGGGAAGAGGGGATCGAAGAGGGGATTGAGATGGGACGACGAGATATCGAGACAGAAACTCTGAGGACGGGGATTTGCCGCGTGTTTTATAGATAGAGGACGGAGATATATATGGGACGAGGCCAATTTTTTAAGTGTACGTATCTTTTTCTGCATTGAAGGACTCAACCCTCTCCCATACTTTGAATAGGGGGAGGTATGTTATATGAACAATATACATCGACAAAACTTTGGACAAACCAGACGCATGCACTGGTGGCGGGGCCCGCTTGGTGCGAATATCGATGCAATCACGCACTGAGTCCTGGGCCCCGCCACCATTGCTTGGGTCTTGTTTGTTAAATTTTTTGTCGCTGCGGATTGTTCAACTAGCAATTCAGTTGTGGTGGGTACCCTTTTTTCTGCATGGTGACAAAGACTCAGAGACTGCTGATGTAGTCGTAGAGGAGGGAATCATAGTTTATCCATGTGTTCTAGAAGCAAAGTCTTGGGTTCGACTCCTCATCGCTGATGATCTCTCTCTTATGGGCCGCTGGCTATTTGGGGAGAGACATGTGACGATTCAAAAATCAACGATCATGATCTAGATCATAGGATAGATCCAAGAGGGATGCCACTGCCCCCGGTCGCTGCCCACCACATGCCACCGTCGCCCGATCAGTAGTAACGGACGATCGGTATGTGGTCGGCAAAGGTGGTCGCCAACGACAGTGGTTACCGGTTATCGATAAGGGTGGATCGAAGGTGGCGACCGACAAAAATGGCGGCTGACCGATGGTGGGAGGTTGCCACTCAACTATATGAACTAACAAACAAACATAAGTGATGAATAGGAAGGAGAAGAGACAAGGAACGTTGAGAGAGACGTGCGATAGTGGGATATATGTGAGCCGACGAAAAGGCTTTCATTTCTCTCTATTTTTTTTCTTTTTAATTTGAAAATTGGTTTTTGATCGCTTGACTTGGTTGGTTGCTTGAAAGTGTGCCCGTCCTCGAAGTGGCTGAAGTGGCCAAATGCATGAGTTTCGCTGTTTGGTAGCAGCTCAGTCCCAAGTTGGAACTGGGACTTTCGATATCCCTCCACTTTTTCAAAACATGTAACTATAACTTTGACAAAAAAAAAAACTCAAATTTTTATTAAATCCGAGGTGTAACTCAAATTTTGGCATAAAAGTATGAGTGTATGCAAATAAAATCATTTTATTTAACTATAGAAAGAAGTATGGAGGCAAAGCAAAGAAGATATGAATCCGACCAGCTTATCTATATTCGTCCACACGCATCACGAATCTCACTAGCAACTTCTACTGACGGTGTGGACACGTCCCGGCATACTTTGTGTGGTCAAAACAGTTCTCATTCTGTCCACCACTTTCTCCCTCCATCCCACCCCACCCCTCTCCTATCTTTCTTTCCCATTCTTCTCAACTGTCAAACTAGGAACCAAGACTTTACTCAGGGCACAAGATCCACCTTGGATCCAATCATGTTGGGTTTGGTTAATATAAAGAATACTAAAGAATATTAGTATGATTTTATCTTTTGTTTAAATAAAAAATATTGAATGATTTTATCTTGAGTTTTGACCTTTTTACTCGTTTTCCAAACTTTCCTCCAAAACTCTTTTGACCAAAGTGAAATATCTTTCATCTAGTGTCTTTGCTCTAAATAGCGAACTCAAATTATTTGTTCCGATATAACTTTAGTCCATCTTGTTTGGGGAAAAGAAGTGAAATGGTATATATATATATATATATATATATATATATATATATATATATATATATATATATATATATATATATATATATATATATATATATATATATATGAAAGTTTCTCAAGCTTAAAACATCTCAAAGGGCTTCGGTAAAGAGCTCTGAATGAGGACGTGGCTCTCCGACCAAACTGATGGTGTTTTAACAGGCTCCATTTGGTGCTCTGAAGACTGACATGGCGTCCCACATAGGCCATGTTTGCTCGGAGCCTCCGAACGGCTCCACATACGACAAAGGTCCTTTGGAACCTCCGAACAAATTAATTAATTAATTTTTAATAAAAAACCCCTTATCATTTTATAAATAATCTTTTATATGTCCAACGATGCATGCACTGTCCAACAGTTATTTTTTACCCGTTTGATGTAAATTTGGAGGGTTTAGATAAGTTACAAATATGGAGGGGTTTGGTGTAAAATGGCTAGGATATACTAGTTCGGAGCCATTGGAGGGGACCTTCTCTCAACTAGGATATTTTGATGAGGTGACTGCCAAAATGGGGCCCACAATGCTTAGGAGGACCTCCTAGTTCGGAGGCCGGTAGAGATGCTCTTAGGGTTTTTTTGTGCTTATTAGATGCACTTTGTTGAATCTGTTAACCCTCAAGCCTTAAGGGATGCCACGATTTCTATAAATAAAAGACCCATCGCATACATTGAAAGTGATATGAATTCAACTCTTTTCCTACAACATTATGCCTGATAGTAAGAGATTTGTGTCTCGTTCCAGTGTGCTCTATCGAGGTCTCCCGCACTGGGGAGATCCCAGATTTGTCTGAACTGGAGGCGCAACTATGCTCCCGAGCAAACTGACCAAGAATCCCCGTAGTATGGAAATGGAACTCACCCTCAAAACAAGAGGGCTACAAGGGTTAAAACTATCGAGGATGACTCCCTTTGAAGTCGTCCCACCATGGGCCGAGGCCCGGGCAAGTGAGCCACAGCCCGTGCAAGGTCTAGACCCCAACAAGAGTCTCTCCCAAAGGATTCAATGCTAGCGATCAACTGACATATTCATTAGAATCGAAAGGACATCCCTAATAAAGATAACTATAACATTGTTTTCACTTAGTAACTAAACTTTGGAAGGATGAGCCTAATAACCCCCAAAAAAAAAATCGCAAAGAGATGAGTCTCATGAAGCCTTGGTTCGTTAAGAGCAAGTCTCCTTCTTTGCAGAGCCTCGGCATTTCTTTGTCTTTGTCTTCTACCTTCTGACTGACCTCTTGAACCTTTCCCTTGCCCCTCTATTTATAGGCGAAGGAGGGTGGAGAGAGATATGGAAAGATTTATTTGAATCCATTGAATATATCTCCTCATAACTATCTGAGATTCATTCCTTCTTTTATAGGGGAATCAATCTTTTTTTCTTTTTTTTTTCCAGTAGTTATGAGCTCAATCTTTTTAAGATTTAACTTGATATTGCATATTTAATCGATGGCGACCTGAGCTTTCGTCTTGTTCGTCGGATCGAGGGATCTGTGGGTGTAAAATCTGGCTAACACCTGACAGTAGGACCCGTAGTCCTACCTGGGGCCCACAGGGATAACAGTGAGGCTCACAACCCTGCTTAGGGCCGACGGAGATAATGATGGGATCTGCAATCCTGCTTGGGGCCCACACATACTATTTGGGGTCTGGTAAATTCCTCCATATATTTACCAGAACCCCCGATATTCCCAAACTACTATACATAGCAGACCCGACAAATATTCCAGATCAAAGATTCCATACCACAATCCCACTTTATGTTTTTCAAAGCTCTCAGAGCTTTCTGGTTTTCAGACTCCAGTCAAACTTTCTCCACCCTCTGTTCACCTGTATAAGCACTCCTCGACCTGTCGAGAGTAGATCTACTTCTTTCAGAGAATGTGAATTCAAAAGTTGTGTCTTACCGCACGGAAACATAGGCTTTGACCGAACTTCAACACCATCCTATGTCAACTCTTTTTCTCTTTTTGAAGGTCGTGTAACTGGAAACTGAGTATGTGCAACTCTCTCTGCCTTTTCTACTCTACAGTGTTAGTGTGATAGCTCAGTATGTGACAACTCAGCGCTTTACAACGCGCCACATCCCTGAAGCTCTACCTATCCATCAACTGTTGGAGGGGGACCGTACGACGGCCGTAATCCTCCCCCACAGTTTAGTGTCGACTATGAGATTTTGCCCTATCAACTAGTGACCTCCAGACTTTCCAGCGTCTTCGGTCAAGCAGCAACTACCGATTGTCCGAGCAATCCATCTATCTTCATCGCTACACCAGAATAACGAAGACAAGACTCGTGGACCAGTCGGAGGGAAGCAATATGCATCCAGACGCTCAGCATCTGACGACTCGCTTAATAAGTCAGCGCATCCCGAAGCATGGCGCACCAAAGTACGGATAGAATTTGCCCGAAAAACTAAGTCTGGAATGCACATCCCAAAGCATGGCTCATCAAAGCAGGGCCAGACTTTGACAGAAAAACTAAGTTTGAGAAGTCTACCGCCTCGACCCACTACTGAACTGATGGCTCTACTAGCTCGAGTCTACCGACTCCGCAGGATTGGGAAATGTTCGAACTCGAGCCACACCATGTAGTAGGAACTACTTTGCACCAGGAGATCCCAGCTGACCTACAAGACCTTGGCCCGATTGGGAGGGGGTAACTGTGGGTGCAAAATATGTCCATGACTGCAACCAAGTCATTTGGGTCCATATAATGGGCCAAATGATAAGTCTAGGCCCATGAAGCATCGCCACAGAGTCTACAGACTAACCCGACCTTATTTGGAGCCTAGCAGAGGCTCAAGTAAGGGACCAACGAGGAGGCCTAGGACCCGCACCACCTCAGCACTTCCACGTCATCATTGCCATATCAGGCACGTACCTCAGCTATAAAAGGGCCCTATGGCTTACATAGAAGGAGTTGGTGAATCGATCAAGAGAGGAGGGTATTCAAGAGCCAGAGCTCTCTTCTTTCTTCGATTTTCTCTTCTAGTTGCTTTGTGTAATCCGGATTGTAAGGAGCTTCTATCGGCCTATCAAGAGAACGCTCACCCTATCTTTTACATCCGTTATAGTGCAAACAAGGTGGCACCTCTCGCCCAAATGTAGGTCGTAAGACCAAAGTCCGACAACAACTCCCCGAGTTATCTCTCTCTCTACTCTCTAATCTCCATCTCTGTAATATACAAATCATCCAATTCAATCAAGAATTGTGGGGTGAGATCTCTGATCAAGACGGCATGAAATTTTTTCCCACAACTCCTATGCGTGCAAAAATTACACCGAACCAAACCCACATGGGCCCACGCAACAACCCAAGTAAGTAAGCCCAAGTCTAGGATCAGCGCCACCTCAGCACCGCCAAATCATCACTGCTGTATCAAGCACATACCTCAGCTATAAAAGAACCCCAGCCCAATAACCGACAAAAATTGGGTTGGTTGGTTATTCAATCAAAGGAGTAGAAGATTCCAGAGCCTGAGTCAGAGCTCTCTTCTCTTCTTCTTGCTCTCTTCTAGTTGCTCCGGGCAACCCGATTGTAAGAAGCTTTTCTTGGCCTATCGAGAGAACGCTTACCCCATCTTTTACATCCATTATAGTGCAAACCAAGTGGCACCACTTGCCCGGAGACGTAGGTCGTAAGATCGAACTTTGACAATAACACTTCATGTCTTATCTCTCCTCTCTCTCTCTCTCTCTCTCTCTCTCTCTCTCTCTTTAATCTCCACAATATACAAACTATCTAATCTAATCAAGTATTGTGGGGCGAGGTCTCTGATAAAGATGGTATAAAAATTTCCTCCATAATTTTTGGTGCTATCTGTGGGATCCCGTTAGAGGTTCTACCCACATCTATACCAACTCCTACTCAACTTATGATGACGAGCTACAAGTATTCCTTCAAGTCTACTTCAACTGTTGTAGCTCGTGTGTCCTTAGCATGGAATTTCTGTATTAACATTAATAAAGATAACTTTGGTTATTGCTTTAATTAGAATACTACTCTGGTATATGATAATACTCATATAATAAAAGGACCCTAGGGAACACAGTAGGCCACTGAGGCGCATGGAGGATCCATGCTTGGGAGACCCAGTGGACCAGTTCTGTGTAGACCTAGAACTAGTTCACAGCTTAGGTGATGCCGGTCGCTTCACCGAGAACAAACTGTTGGCAGGTAGAGGATGTGGTGAAGTCTCCACCACGGGAACGTGGGATTCTCATTCACCTGACCAAGCATGATGATCGTGTTGAACAGGAACCAAGACGGTGCATAGTTCAGTGATTCAGACACTGGTGCATAAACCGTCTTACTACTATAGATAATATGTCCTTAACCCTGAGGGACCATGTTCACTGGGCCAACCAGTTGTGTGGTGCTTTGATGTGCCAACGTGTGCGGACCTTCCATAGTCCAATACCATGGTACGTTGGGTTACCCGGCTGGCGCTTGAGCGACATGTGATCCCTAAAGGTTATTCGACGTCCAATGTTGGATGGGTGCATTTTGATGAGTCAATTTGTCCACACAGTTAACCCAGGCTTGGTGGTTGTCAGTATGACTGATGATGTTCCGGATGCTAGGCATAGCACCGGAAGGTGTGTGGTGTTATAGATGACAAGTCATCAAACCCTAGTTAGATAATCGATCGGAATCTGACGGTGCTCCCCACCGCCCGAGTCGAGTCATGGCACCAGTAATAGGAGGGACTAAGGATTATCGGAGTATAGTAGAGAACAGGGTTACGAGGGAGTAACATAAGTTTAGGATCACTAGACTTCAACTCACGTCGCACTCTAGGTGGCTACACGGGTTAATCGGATTAGAGCTGATTAACGGAACTTTCGGTGTGTCACCGGAACAGTTAATCAGGGATCCGGTTGGAGCTAGAGATCCCGAACCCTGAAGCTTCTATCCTGTCGTTGCGTATAGGAATTGTTCCCCGGCCTATTTAGATACGTTGAATGCGAAGTAGCGCGATGGAGCGCAAGCCCAGAGCCTAAGAACCAAATTCACATGTGTTACGGGTCGTAGGGGTATTTTGGTAAATACTGAAATATGGCTCAGAACATATTGAATCCTTAGAATGAGCGGAATAATTCCAGGAGCTCATAGGCGCTGACGGAACTCGATTCCGAGTAGCGCACCTCACTCAGTCTCTCTTTCAGTTTTTCACTTTTCGTGAAGGACGTTTTCGTCCGGGCTTCACGATAGACACCTGGAATCCCTAAAAACCGCCCCCCCTTATCCTAATCCTATTAGGGCCGGCCCTAGGTTGCCCATTGGCACTAGGAGACCAGCCCTATATGTATTAGAAAGGGGGAGGGGCCGGCCCTAAGGTCTTCTCTCATCCAAAAATCCGAACCCCCTCCTTTAGCTCCTCCTTTGTGGTTTCAGCCAAGGAAAAGAGAGGAAGAAGAAGAGAGAAGAAAGAGAAAGGAAGGAGAAGGAAGAAAGGAGAAAGAGGAGGAGAAAATCTCATGGCTCGCCATCGTCTTCGCAACGGATTCCTCCGTCAGCTCGTAATCCCTGCACTCAGAGACGGGATTTCGAGGATTCTTCAATTCGCAAAGGACAAGGTGCTATCCGACAGTTTCCCTTGCGATTCAAGTGCGGTTATTTATCGTTCCATCATCTCCGGATCATATATCCTTAAGGTATGATAATTCTAAACATCTAACTAGATGCATGCATGTCTTCCGTAGATCGTAGTATACCTCTAAGGTGTCCGCACATATGCTAAGATTATAGATTTTTATGTAGATTGTTTTGTAGAATTAATTGTAATAAAACATACACCGTATGATCTTCGGATCTTTATTTTGCTTCCGCTGCGACTCCGATAAGCGGATCCAAATCCAACAATTGGTATCAGAGCACGCTTTGGTGTATGTTTCATGCATGAATTTGTGAAAACATCATGTGAATATATGATGGCATATGTTTTCGTCGGGGTTCGGCGTAGATCATGCATATGGATTATGCTATGTATCATCTTTTTGCAGGTACCGCGCTGAATAGTAATCTGTGATTGCATGCATCCGGAGGTCAGACCCTGGATTTATATTTTGCAATGATTATTATTGTGCTTGTGGATTTTAAGGCTTTAGATGGGCGAGGGTGGGGGTTGACCATCCTCGGTTCCCTGGCTATGTTTCTAGGATTGTTTTCTTTTCTTTCTAGCGAAATTGTACACGAACGAGCACTTGCTCAGAGCGTGTTAGTTTTTTGGTCACAGGAAGAAGGAAATGATGCTTCATCCACGGTTCGGGCAAGCGGTACCATGGCGTGCAAAGACCCGGTGAAAGCGTGCACGTTGGCGATAATGGGGATCGTCGTCAGAGATCGTGCGGAACAGAAGAGCAAGATATCTTGGCTGTGCTATTCAGGTTCAGGGGTCGGACCCTGGACTTCATTCAGTTTGGATGTTATTTCTGTTGTTTCTCTTTATTTAGTATTTAGAGAACCCCGATGATAATGTGTTTATCTATTTTGCTTATGAGTTTGTCTCTAGATCAGGCTTAGGGTTAGTACTAAACTTATGGATTCATCAGTGTCTCTATATGGTTCTAACACGTGCAAATCCGGTGGCTAGCTAAAAGGAAAGGTGGTAACCGCCCTCGTGGTAGTTCAGGTAGCCAAGTACTGTGCACCGAGATAGACGCAGTGTTAGATTTGTGTAGAGATAATTAACTAATATATCCATAAGAAGTATGATAACCCTAGTGGGATGCCCTTTCCCCACGTGGTCTTAGCAACCAAGTTAGGTTAGGATTTCACTGTGTGATACCCATTTCTAGATGACGTTTGATGGTAGTATGAACTCATCACGATTTGGTTATGCCACCATTAGGTTGAGGTTCGGCGGAGGTTGTCGGATGTCCCTATTTGGCCAGCATCGAAACCTATAATGAGATGAGGTCTACTATGACATCAGGCGTCAAATTGTGAACGAGACGTCATCATAGTGGGAGTCCTTTCCACGTTGACCTTAGGCTAGGCTCCAGATGTTTGGATTATGGGCAAACTAGTGAAGTATCGGGATCCTTGGAATCTATGTAATGGGATCCTTGCAAGAAAGGCGAAAGCTGAGTATTCAAGGTAGGGACTATGATATTTTCCGAGGAGACTAATGCGTTGCTGGAAGGTTTGTAATCCTAGTGGGAGCACGGTAGACCAGGATCTAAGTCTAGGAGGTCGTGACCTTTCTAGATATTCATAAAACCTCATAAAGAAAGGATATGTAAGAGGTTTCCTCCAAAGGGGAGCCCCTGACCTCCACAATCAACCGGCTAAGGGTCTGGGTGGGAGGTACGCAGTTCGATATTCCCATCGGGTGAGAGCTGTGTTTCCTTCCATGCTGGTTCGTCTAGTGGTTTCCTTCGGGACATGGAGGATGCCGGTGGCAGCGGCTGATAGTTTTTTCCTGCACCGCGGGAGCCTATGAACCACCCTGCCGACACCACCTAGATTTGTGGGAAGCATCCGAAAGCTTATGTGAAGTCGCTGTTGCTGTGCACGCGGGTCACATAAAGCTGGCCAAAAGGAGACTGGGAGGTCTTTCAGTTTACCATGGGTAATTCTGATGAAGACTGGGTCGTAAAAACCCCGTTGGTAGAAGCGGTTGCATGCTCTCACCAAGATGCTGTCTCCAATTCAGGACCGATAGTCTCTGTACTCGAGCTCAGGGAATTTAGATTCCTGGATGTCTCCACTTGAGGTAGTGAAGATATAGCGGCTGGAGTAAACATTATCTATTTCTAAATTCCATGAAATAGATTATAGTAAACCCTAATTTTGCTTTGAACCATTGTTTACAGAAATCATGACCAAGCTCGACCCCCTTGCCTCCATACTTAATGATAACAAACTTACGGGACCAAACTACGAGAAATAGAAGCGTAACTTGATGCTCATCCTAAGGGTTGGCAAATACACAATTGCCCTAAGTACCTCTCAACCGGCCATGCCGGAACCAAGTGCAACTGAGGCCCAGTTAAAGGAATGGAAAGACTGGCTAGATGCTGATGAGATATGCAAGTGCTACGTAGTGGCATCCTTGCAGACCATCCTTCGGAAGCAAGTCGAAGACATGGCCTTTGCTTCAGACATGATGCTCTACCTAAAGGAAATGTTCGAGGGTCGTAGTCGGGTAACTCGCTACCTGACCATCAAGAAATTGGTATCCACGAAGATGGCAGAGGGGACTTTAGTTCGGGATCATATGCTGAAATTGTTTGGCTATATGAACGAGCTTGGTTCCTTCGATGTCATCTTGGATGCAGAGATCCAGACCGACATTTTCCTCACGTCTCTGTCAGGAACATTTGAGGGCTTCGTTACCAACTTCAATCTTAACCGGTTGGAGATGTCTAACGCAGAGCTCCTAATGGCGCTCCAAGCGGTAGAGGACGGGATGAAGGTAGGAGCCCAATCCCTGAATATAGAGCAGAATTCTTCTCTGAAAGCCAAAGGCAAGTTTCAGAAAAGAAAGTCTAAGAGGCCCGTGAAGATGGGCCAGGTGCAGTTGCAGGTTCCTAAGCAGAATGGTCCGGCGAAGCCCAAAGGAAAATGTTTCCAATGCGGCAAGAAGGGGCACTGGAAGGGCGACTGCCGTGCGGTTTCCAAGAAGGCTGAGACAGGTATATCTCAAATCCACATAGTGGAATCCCTTGTAGCATCCAGTTGTTCTCCAGTTTCATGGATTGTGGATTCTGGTTCCACTAACCATGCTTGTAATAATTTGCATGGGTTCAAGGAGACAAGAAAACTGGGTGATGGGGAGATGATCCTAAGTATGGGAACTGAGGCCATGGCAGAGGCTGAAGTAGTTGGAGATGTCGTCTTGCAGTTCCTTGATGGAAGAAGTTTATTACTTAGAGACATACTTTATGTACCGTCCTTGAGACGAAACTTAATTTCTGTTTCCTTATTGAATAATGAAGGTTTTTCAGTTTTATTTGATACTTCTGGTGTGTCAATTAAATTGAATGGTTCCTTTATTTGTAAGGGAAAGATACAGAATGGTCTCTATATAATTAACTCCAATCATAAGCAGGATAACATAACTAAAGCTTGTATGGTTAATTCATCTAAAAGGAAAAATCCCTCAGATAATCCTATACTCCTTTGTTATTTAAGGCTTGGACACATAGCCTCAGACAGGATTCACAGGTTGGTTAAGGTAGGACTCTTAAGTCCAGATGTTTCAGAAAGCCTACCGACGTGTGAGTCTTGCCTGGAAGGCAAGATAACTAAAAGATCTTTCCGAGCCAAAGGTTGCAGATCTAAGGAGGTATTAGAGTTGGTACACACTGATGTATGTGGGCCCATAAGTGTCTATGTCATAGGAGGCTTCGAGTATTTCATCACCTTCACGGATGATCACTCGAGGTTTGGATACATATACCTAATGCGGTGGAAGTCTGAATCCTATGATAAGTTCAAGGAGTTCAGAGCTGAAGCAAAAAAGCAGATGGGTAAAAGTATCAAGTCTTTTCGATCGGATCGAGGAGGCGAATACCTATCGGATGAATTTATTAGGTACCTGGGTGAGCATGGGATCGTATCCCAGTTGACTGTACCAGGGATACCACAACAAAACAGTGTATCTGAGAGGAGAAATCGAACTTTGTTAGACATGGTTCGGACTATGATGAGTTATGCAACATTGCCACCTAGTTTTTAGGGATATGCCCTAGAGACGGCATCATATACTTTGAACTTTATTCCATCAAAGTCAGTACCCCTAACTCCTCGGGAGCTGTGGTTGAAGCGAAAGCCAAGCCTACAGCACTTTAGGATTTGGGGTTGTCCAGCACATGTGCGGAAGGACAAGCGAGATAAGATGAAGTCAAAAACTAAGGTATGTCTGTTCGTTGGGTATCCAAAAGGGACAAAGGGTGGTATATTTTATGATCCTGAGGATAGAAAGGTTGTCGTCTCAACGAATACCGTATTCCTGGAGCAGAATTATTTAATAGACCATAAGCCCACCAATAAAGTAGTTCTTGAAGAATTGCTTGGTACTGATGGGAGTACGTAGACAGAAAACGTAGTGAGAGCCGATACCACTAAGATAAACGATACTGTAGAATCGACTCCTCCACCGCAGGCTCATCGCAGTGGGAGAACCACAAGTGCTCCTGATAGATGTATTGGAGAAGCCTTTATGGTGGATCCAGAGTTTCAGGAGGATGATTCTCTGAATTATGACGAAGCGATGGTATCCTTTGACCATGCAGCATGGCAGGAAGCCATGGAGGCAGAACTGACATCGATGTCCCAAAATTCGGTCTGGACACTTGTAACACCACCTCACAATATTAAACTTGTAGGGTGTAAATGGGTGTACAAAAGGAAAAGAGGTCCGGATGGTACCGTTGAGACTTACAAAGCTAGACTAGTCGCTAAGGGTTATACCCAGCGAGAAGGGATCGACTATGATGAAACCTATTCGCCAGTGGCTATGCTTAAGTCTATCCGGATCCTCTTGTCCATTGCAGCCTATTATGATTGGGAGATCTGGCAAATGGACGTCAAGACCGCATTCCTCAACGGGGATTTGGAAGAAGACATCTACATGTCTCAGTCTCCAGGCTTTGTCGCAAAAGGTCAGGACAGTCTGGTATGCAAGTTGCAAAGGTCCATTTATGGACTGAAGCAAGCATCCAGAAATTGGAACATGCGTTTTGATCAGGCTATCCAGTCTTATGGATTTGAGCAGAACGTGGATGAACCATGTGTTTATAAAAGGAGCGATAAGACTGCAGTAGTTTTTCTAGTGCTTTACGTAGACGATATCCTGCTCATTGGAAACGATGTTGGAACGTTATCTACAATGAAGGTGTGGTTATCCTCTCAATTTGACATGAAAGACCTGGGTGAAGCGAATTATGTTCTGGGGATCGAGGTAACTCGAGATCGCCAAAACAAGACTCTCTCGCTGTCACAGTCAGCCTACATAGATACTATCTTGGTCAGATTCAGTATGCACAACTCCAAGAAGGGACTGGTTCCATTCAGACATGGAATAAAATTATCCAAGGATTAGGGTCCTAAGACTCCTGAGGAGAGGACAGAGATGCAGAAGATACCTTATGCTTCGACTGTAGGGAGTCTGATATATGCTATGTAGTGCACGAGACCAGATATATGTTATGCAGTAGGCATGATGGGTAGGTATCAGTCAAATCCGGGTCCATGGCACTAGACTACTGTGAAGAGTATACTCAAGTATCTCCGTAGGACGAGAGATTATGAGTTAGTTTACTCTTCACAGGAACTGACGCTGATTGGGTATACGGATTCTGACTTTGCATCAGATCCAGAATTCAGGAGATCGACGTCAGGGTTTGTCAGTTGGAGGAGCGTGAAACAGGGATGCATCGCAGATTCGACGACAGAGGCTGAGTACGTTGCGGCGTGCGAAGCAGCTAAGGAGGCGGTGTGGCTCAAGAAGTTCCTCACGGACTTAGGATGCGTATCGGGAGCTCGATATCCTATTGTCCTTTACTGTGACAATAGTGGAGCGATAGCATAATCCAAGGAGCCAAGATATTACCAGAAGAGCAAGCATATCGAGCGGAAATACTACATTATCCGAGACTTACAGAAGCGAGGGGAGGTTGCAGTGACTCAGGTGGCGTCTACAGATAACATGGCGGACCCTTTCACAAAGGCGTTACCGACCAAGGCTTTTGAGAAGCACGTGGATGCCATGGGAGTTAATATTGTTGTTCCCCGCTAGACCAAGTGGGAGATTGTTGTAGCTCGTGTGTCCTTAGCGTGGAATTTCTGTATTAACATTAATAAAGATGACTTTGGTTATTGCTTTAATTAGAATACTACTCTGGTGTATGATAATACTCATATAATAAAAGGACCCTAGGGAACACAGTAGGCCACTGAGGTGCATGGAGGATCCATGCTTGGGAGACCCAGTGGACCAGTTCTGTGTAGACCTAGAACTAGTTCACAGCTTAGGTGATGCCGGTCGCTTCACCGAGAATAACATGTTGGCAGGTAGGATGTGGTGAAGTCTCCACCACGGGAACGTGGGATTCCCATTCACTTGACCAAGCACGATGATCATGTTGAACAGGAACCAAGACGGTGCACAGTTCAGTGATTCAGACACTGGTGCATAAACCGTCTTACTACTATAGATAATATGTCCTTAACCCTGAGGAACCATATTCATTGGGCCAATCAGTTGTGTGGTGCTCTGATGTGCCAACGTGTGCGGACCTTCCATAGTCCAATACCACGGTACGTTGGGTTACCCGGCTGACGCTTGAATAACATGTGATCCCTACAGGTTATCCGACGTCCAGTGTTAGATGGGTGCATTTTAATGAGTCAATCTGTCCACACAGTTAACCCAGGCCTGGTGGTTGTCAGTATGACTGACGATGTTCCGGATGCTAGGCATAGTACCGGAAGGTGCGTGGTGTTATAGATGACAAGTCATCAAACCCTAGTCAGATGATCGATCGGGATCTGACGGTGCTCCCCACCGCCCGAGTCGAGTCATGGCACCAGTAATAGAAGGGACTAAGGATTATCGGAGTATAGTAGAGAATAGGGTTACGAGGGAGTAACATAAGTTTAGGATCACTAGAGTACAGCTCGCGTCGCACTCTGGGTGGCTACGCGGGTTAATCGGATTAGGGCTGATTAACGGAACTTTTGGTGTCACCGGAACAGTTAATCAGGGATCCGGTTAGAGCTAGAGATCCCGAACCCTGAAGGTTCCACCATGTTGTTGTGTATAGGAATTGTTCCCCGACCTAGTTGGATACGTTAGATGCGAAGTAGCGCGATAGAGCGCAAGCCCAGAGCCTAAGAACCTAATTCACATGTATTACGGGCCGTAGGGGTATTTTGGTAAATACTGAAATATGGCTCAGAACATATTGAATATGGATCTTAGAATGAGCGGAATAATTCCAGTAGCTCATAGGCGCTGACGGAACTCGATTCTGAGTAGCGCACCTCACTCAGTCTCTCTTTCAGTTTTTCACTTTTCGTGAAGGTCGTTTTCGTTCGGGCTCCACGATAGACACCTGGAATCCCTAAAAACCGCCCCCCCTTATCCTAATCCTATTAGGGCCGGCCCTAGGTTGCCAATGGGCACTAGGAGACCGGCCCTATATGTATTAGGGAGGGGGAGGGGCCGGCCCTAAGGTCTTCTCTCCTCCAAAAATCCGAACCCCCTCCTTTAGCTCCTCCTTTGTGGTTTCGGCCAAGGAAAAGAGAGGAAGAAGAAGGGAGAAGAAAGAGGAAGGAAGGAGAAGGAAGAAAGGAGAAAGAGGAGGAGAAAATCTCACGGCTCGCCATCGTCTTCGCAACGGATTCCTTCGTCGGTTCGTAATCCCTGCACTCCGAGACGGGATTTCGAGGATTCTTCAATTCGCAAAGGACAAGGTGCTATCCGATAGTTTCCCTTGCGATTCAAGTGCGGTTCTTCATCGTTCCGTCATCTCCGGATCATAGATCCATAAGGTATGATGATTCTAAACATCTAACTAGATGCATGCATATCTTCCGTAGATCGTAGTATGCCTCTAGGGTGTCCGCACATATGCTAAGATCATAGATTTGCATGTAGATTGTTTTGTAGAATTAATTGTAATGAAACATACACCGTATGATCTTCGGATCTTTCTTTTGCGAAGAACGCTCACCCTATCTTTTACATCCGTTATAGTGCAAACAAGGTGGCACCTCTCGCCTAAACGTAGGTCGTAAGACCAAAGTCCGACAATAACTCCCCGAGTTATCTCTCTCTCTACTCTCTAATCTCCATCTCTGTAATATACAAATCATCCAATTCAATCAAGAATTGTGGGGTGAGATCTCTGATCAAGACGGCATGAAATTTTTTCCCACAGCGCCTATGCGTGCAAAAATTACACCGGACCAAACCCACATAGGCCCACGCAACAACCCAAGTAAGTAAGCCCAAGCCTTGGATCAGCACCACCTCAGCACCGCCAAATCATCACTACTGTATCGAGCACATACCTCAGCTATAAAAGAACCCCAGCCCAATGACCGACAAAAATTGGGTTGGTTGGTTATTCAATCAAAGGAGTAGAGGATTCCAGAGCCTGAGTCAGAGCTCTCTTCTGTTCTTCTTGCTCTCTTCTAGTTGCTCCGGGCAACCCGATTGTAAGAAGCTTTTCTTGGCCTATCGAGAGAACGCTTACCCCATCTTTTACATCCATTATAGTGCAAACCAAGTGGCACCACTTGCCCGGAGACGTAGGTCGTAAGATTGAACTTTGACAATAACACTCCATGTCTTATCTCTCCTCTCTCTCTCTCTCTAATCTCCACAATATATAAACTATCTAATCTAATCAAGTATTGTGGGGCGAGGTCTCTGATAAAGATGGTATAAAAATTTCCCCCATAATTTTTGGTGCTGTCTGTGGGATCCCGTTAGAGGTTCTACCCACATCTATACCAACTCCTACTCAACTTATGGTGACGAGCTACAAGTATTCCTTCAAGTCTACTTCAACTTCTTCATCATGCCGACATCAATGCGCTCGATGGTGAAGGCTAGCACCAGCCTACTCGACTCTTTTCACCATACCATATAATTCAATCAGGAATTGTGTCATATATGTCTCTCTCTCTCTTGTCATTAATCTCCATAACATACAAACCATCTAATTCAATCAAGAATTATGGGACGAGGTATCTGATCAAGACGGCACGGAAATTTCTCCCACAATCTTTGGCACTATCTGTGGGAAATTTTCGTGCAAAAATTATGGGGTGAGGTCTCTAATCAAGATGGCACAAAAAATTTTCCTACAAACTTTGGCACCGTCTGTGGGATCCAGTTAGAGGTTCTACCCACACCTCTGCCAACTCCTACTCAACTTGTGGTGATAAGTCACTAGTCATTCTTCAAGTCTATTTCAACTTCTTTATCACACCGACATCAATCTTGGAATTGCAGAGAGATGGGGAACCCCACTGCAATTCCTAACCTGAAGAACCTCCTCAAAAGTTGTGTTACATATGTTCTATTATTATATAAAACTAAGTGCTCGAGTCATCGCATGGATACCAATCGGCAAGCTTTAGGAATGGATCACATGCATACTGTTTCGTCCACGTTGGCTTGGAGCGGAGGCCTGGCTCTCCTTTGGAGGTCTAACATGAAATTTACCATCATTTCCTCCTCCCAAAACCTTATCACGGCTCGTGTCCTCAACGCAGGAAATTGGTGGATCATGGCTTGGATCTATGACAACCCCCACAAGAGCCATAGGGCTAGCTTCTGCTTGGGCGAATATTCTCACTATGTTGTTCCGATTTAATGAACACATTTGTTGCTTCGGAGATTTTAATGATATTATGGATGCTTTAAATAAATTAAGTGGTAATGAGCCCATGCTCTCTCAGACCCACGTACTGGCTGCACATTTCGTCAACTCTAGGTCTGATTGACCTCAGGTTCAACGGGCCTGCTTTCACCTGGGCCAATAATCAGTCGGCTCGCACCCACATCAGAGAAAGGCTGGACTGTGCAATTGCCTACCGGGAGTGGAAGCTTCTTTCCTCGAATACTGAGGTCAAACGTCTACCTCGAGTTTGCAACGACCATTGCCCAATTCTCATCATCCTTTTTACTCTTAGAAAGAAGAGAGATCATTATTCCAAGTTCGAGCAATTCTGGCCTGGGTGCCTCAGTTTCAAAGAAGTGGTTTGCAAGGCGTGGAAAAATTCTCAACAATATCATGGTCTTGAAGGATTAATGAACAGGTTGGACTAGGGGTGTAAAATGGGCCGGGTCGGGCCTAAAATACTTCGAGCCGGGTCGGGTCTAGAGATGTCACGCCCGGATAGGCCTGTCGGGCTCAACCTCGGACCAAGGGTATGAGCTTGGGTCTGGCCTGGATATACATAGATTAGGAATTTCGGGCCGGGCCGGGTTTGGAATAAAAATAAGATATTTTAATTAAAAATATTTGTTTACAACAGGGTTTGAAGGCTTGACCTCTAACTAGGTTAGGAACGCTACAACCACCGCACCAGGTTAGTAATTTTATCGGCATTTCGGGCCAGGCTTTCGGATTTTCTTTCGGGTCGGGCTATGGGTTCGAGGTTGCGGCCCGATCCCGGCCCATGGTATCTTTGGGCCGGGTTTGGACCGTTGACTTTCATGCCGATGGGTTTTTTCTACACCCCTATGTCACACAAAATTAAAACTGTTCAAGCTTATGAAATGACATCGTCAAGAATTTCGAAACATTTCAAGTCTTAATTGTGACTAATCGAAAAATTCTTGATCGTATCCAAAGAGTAGAATAGATCTATGAAGCAAAAATTAAAGATCTACTTGCTAAAGAAGAGACTTATTAGAAATAAAAGATTCAAAACTCATCAAGTCCATCTCTTATTAAACCCCCGATACACCGTACCCCTAACAAACAGATAAGCTGAAATATCCGCAGAACTGAAAGTACCGAGATGCACAAGAGCTTCCGATCACAGCACTTTATTCACGGTTGACCTCCAAACAGACGAGAATTATGGAAAACCCCTTCAATAATTCTGTATGAACCGGAGACGTGATGACCTACGTGGTGAGAACTTTTGAGAAACAGAGAGATTGAGAAACAGGAGTAATGGATGGTTGACTTGGTGTTTAACCTCAAGTCCCATCCAAGATTATTTATAAGAAATAGTTTACCATTTGTTACATCCAGCCAGAGTTATCTTAACAGTTGTTATCCGTAACAATTGTTATCCGTAACAGGTGTTATTCTTAACAAAAGTTATTCTGTTATTAGCCCCCCGCAAGCTGATCGGCGGATCGGACGAGAAGCTTGTCCCGTAGTGATTTGAACCGATTCTGAGGCAGATGCTTGGTGAAGATATCAGCAAGTTGATCGACTGTTGAGATATGGCGAACCTCAAGTCGCTTCTGAAGGACCTTCTCACGAACGAAGTGGTAGTCCACTTCAATATGTTTGGTGCCGACATGAAATACCGGATTTGAGGCCAATGCAATAGCGGAGATATTGTCACACCAGATAATGGGAGGACCAGGCACGTGGATATGCAGATCATGAAGTAGTATGACTAACCAAGTGACTTCAGCAGTAGTAGTGGCGAGACTCCGGTATTCAGATTCTGTAGAAGAGCGAGCAACCGTGGGTTGTTTCTTAGCAGACCAAGAGACCACATTACCGCCAAGCAGCAAGCACAGTCCGGTAGTAGATCGCCGATCGACGTCATTCCCCGCCCAGTCAGCATCAGAGAAAGCTTGAAGGAGAAGAGGGCCAGGGGAAAATTGGAGGCCAAAGGAGATGGTGCCCTTGATGTAGCGAAGTACCCGCTTGAGATTGACGAAGTCACTGGTTGTTGGAGCATGCATGTGCTGGCAAATAGTGTTGACATCATAGGAGATATCCGGCCTGGTGACGGTCAAATATTGAAGCATGCCCGCAAGACTCCTATAAACCGTAGGATCATGAAACGGAGTAGTAAGAGCTGGATCCAGACCCTTCTTGGAGGAAGTGGGTGTCAAGTATGGCTTGTAGTCAGTCATTGCTGCGCGAGAGAGAATATCAACAGCATATTTGTGTTGGTGCAGTAATAGGCCCTTAGCATTGGAAGAGACCTCAATGCCAAGAAAATGATGAAGGTGACCAAGGTCCTTCATCTCAAATTAAGACTTTATCTGCGAGAGGATGTAAGTAATATATGCGGGATCATTTCCAGTGACAAGAATGTCATCTACATACACAAGCAGTATGGTGAGTCGACGAGAAGTCCGTTGTATAAAGAGTGAGTTATCATTTTTACTCATGCAAAGCCCAAAAGTTAGAGATAGGTGGAGAGACGATCGAACCATGCACGGGGAGCTTGTCGCAAACCATATAGGGCCTTCCGAAGGCGACAGACATGCCCTAGTTGAGAGGGATCAACGAACCCGGGTGGTTGTTGCATTTAGATTTCCTCCGAAATGAAGCCATGAAGAAATGCATTAAAGATATCAAGTTGTCGAATATGCTAGCCGAAGTGAAGCGCAAGAGTGATAACGACCCTGGCCATGGCCATCTTGACGACCGGACTAAAAGTCTCCTGGAAGTCGACACCTTCTTGCTGATGAAAGCCCTTGGCAATGAGGCGAGCTTTGTAGCGAGCTACTGTGCCATCAGGATGTTATTTTAGTTTGAACACCCATTTACAGCCGATGACGTTGGCCGAGGAAGGAGAGGGGACGAGGCACCACGTCCCTTGCCGTTGGAGAGCTTGGAATTCAGCGGATATTGCCCGACGCCATTTCATATGTCGATTGGCTTCAGTAAAGCATGTGGGTTCGATGACAGGAGTGGAGGAGGAGATGGTTGTTAGACAAAGAGAGTGTTTTGGCTTGAAGACGCCCACTTTGGAGCAAGTAACCATGGGGTGGCCAGGAGCATTAGGAGTGGTGGAGTCTGTTGGGGCCGGTTGCTCGCTGACGGCAGGATCCGATGGATTGATATGTGACCTGTGTTCCATGGAGTTCAAATAGGGGGAATCAGCGGGAGAGGAAACATGAGTCGGTACCGGTAGGCAGGAGGTCGGGTCCACGGAAGAACCGCCAGCATGTGCAGTTGGAACTTTGAGTCCTGAAGTGGCTGGTAAGGATGTAGCAGAGCCGGAGTCCGATGAAGCGGCAGCAACGGGACGCTGGCTCCTAGGCTGTTGGACGAAGGAAAGTCCCGACCATGGTGGAGGAAGAAGCGGAGCACTGGGAATATCAGGTGTAGATCATGATGGAGCAGTAGTGGTGTTGGTGGTGGAAAAGAGTAAAGGTAGGAACGGGAGATATGGAGAGTGCTTGTAAACGGTGCGAGGGGGCCGGGCATCAGGCGGGTCAAGTGCAAATGGAAAGATGTTCTCAATGAAACGGACATGACGAGAAATGAATATTATTCCTGTGGATGGATGAAGACACATGTATCCTTTGGAGCGAGCACAATAACCGAGAAAAACACATCATCGTGAACGAGGTTCAAGTTTATGGGAGGAGTAAGGTCGAAGCCAGAGAAAGCATAAGGAACCAAACACTCAGAGAGAGTGATAATCAGGGATTTGCTTAAATAGAACCTCAAAAGGAGATTTTAGGCCTAACAGGGGTGAGGGGAGACGATTGATTAAATAGGTGGCTGTACAAAGGGCATAGGCCCAATAACGATAGGGCATGGATGCATGTGCAGAAGGGTGACAGTGGTGTCAACCAAATGACGATGTTTTCTTTCTGCGACCCCGTTTTGCTCTGGGGTATGAGGACACGAGACTTGATGTAGTATGCCACTGGAGGTAAGAAGAGAAGTAAAAGCAATACTGACAAACTCCCCACCATCATCAGTGCGCAATGTTTTAATACGGGAAGCAAACATATTTTCAACAAGAGGCTTAAAAGAAAGGAAAACAGATAAGACATCCGATTTATTTTTGATTGGAAAAATCTAACAATACTTGGAATATTCATCAATAAAAGAGACAGAATAGAGAAATCCACTAACAGAGGAGACAGAGGAAGGGCCCCATACATCAGAATCACTAAAGCTAATGGACGACTGACAGTGGACAACGAGGAAGGAAACGGGAGACGATAGCATTTCCCGAGATTACATGCAGTGCAACAAAATTTGAACGAGCCGATGAACGGGAAAGGCGATTGTTACTGAAGAAACTAGAGAGTGCCGGTAGAGGGGTGGCCAAGACGGGAGTGCCAGACGGGAGCAGTAACGACAGAAGCAACGAATGCAGCAGAGGTTGAAGAGGACAGGGAACCCGACGGAAAAGGATATAACCCGTTCCTACTGGGCCCGCGAAGACGGATCTTGTTCATATTCTTGTCCTAGACAAAAAATTCAACAGAGTCAAAATAAAGACGACAATTATTATCAGACGCGAAGCGATTGACAAACAGAAGATTAGCAGACGCTGTGGGAACATGGTAAATATTGTTAAGTTGAAAGGAAGATGTAGGAGTAGATAGAATACCACGACCAGAATGAGAGATGGGCAAGGAGGCACCGTTACCAATGGTAACTGAGTCATTACCATTATAGGGAGAGGCAACACTGAGGTTGGAGAAGTCAGGTGTCAGATGATTACTCACGCCACTGTCTGCATACCACGGATTGCGAGTGGTCAGAGGAGCCGATGCTAGCAGCGCAGGGGAAGAGAACGTCGCAGGGGGGAGGTCCCTGGCTCTGATAGAGAGCAACGTTTGTCCGATGCCAGTAATTGAGGGCTATATGACCCAGTTTGGAGCAGATTTGGCAGACTGTGATGGGAGATCCACCGAGAAAACCACGACTGCGGGTACGATCAAAGCCACCGCGATCCGGGCCATCACGACCACGGTAGAACTGACCACCACCTCCACGGTTGCCACGACGACCACCCCCACGGCTGGCCGTGAAGGCAGAGGAGGCCGGCCGGTGGTGGGGTCGGGGTTAGATGGGGATCAGGGGAAGTGGTGGTTGTAGAGGCCGCTTTAAGGTAGTTCTCCTCCTTATGTAGGAGAGTAGAGAGCTCGTCCATAGCCAAAGGACCAGGGCGAAGACGAAGCGCCGTCTTGACATTGTTATATGCTGCAGGGAGGCCATCGAGGGTATAGAGCACGATGTCGGGCTCAGAGACGGGAGCACCGATCGCACCCAGGTTGTCGCAGATAGTTTGAATCTGTTGAACATAGGCGGATAAAAGAAATGGTGCCTTTCTGAAGCTTCTGAAGTTGAAAGCGTAGATGAAGAACATTAGATCGGGCTTGGGATAGGAAGCGCTTCTCGAGCGCCGCCCAGACATCACGAGACCCAGACAGACGAAGCACTGTAGGAAGGATGCTGGGGGAGAGGGTGGCAAGGATGCAGGTACGAAGCTGTCTATCAGCAAGGAGCCACTCCTGGTAGAGAGAGTTGGTGGGCTCCGGAACAGGATGACTACCAGCAACGAGATGCTCAAGCTGGAAGGTTGACAAGGCACCGAGAAAGAGATCTTTCCAAGTCATAAAATTGGTGTCATCGAGTATGATTGTCACCAGAGAGCTCAGGTTTTTGATGAGGAGCAGCATTGGAGAAGAGGATGAGGATGGATGTGGAGTAGAAGAGGGAGAAAACAGATTGTGTTGAAGAGGAATCTGTCATGATGAAGGCTGCTTAGGAGAAGGGAAAAAAAAAATGGTTAGAATAAAATGTTGACGAACGGAGGGTAGATGTTGATCTAACACACCTCAGAAACTTGGCTCTAATACCATGAGAACTTTTGAGAAAGGGAGATATTGAGAAACAAAAGTAATGGATGGTTGACTTGGTGTTTAACCTCAAGTCCTGTCCAAGATTATTTATAAGAAATAGTTAACCATAACTCCGGCCGTAACAGTTGTTATCCGTAACAGGTGTTATTCTTAACAGAAGTTGTTCTGTTATCACGTGGCGGCCTTGGTCAACGACGTGACAGTGACCTTCGCTCCCGACAGCTGCTTCCCGATCTCCGCCGTGAACGTATTGTATCGGAGGAACAACTTCACCACGAGCAGCCGCCCCACCAGGACCACGAAGTCCTTGCCGGCGCACTGCTTGTTCCCCACCGTCGGGCTCTCCGTCTCCGGCCCGTTGGACCACACCACGTACCTCAGCAGCTTCCTCCCCTCCTCCCCGACGAACCGGTGGCCGACGAACTCCCCGCCGTCGGCAAACACCTTCGCGTCTCTCGTCGCGAACGGCTGGTACCCCATGATCATCTCCCCCTTCTTCACCTGGAACGACGAGTCGTGGCTCTCGATCACCAGGTCCCTCTTGGCCTTCCCGTACTGAAACTTCACCGGCGGGTCCATCCGCAGGGACTCGTACACCACCGACCGGACCAGCTCCATCCTCTCCACCGCCGCCAGCGTCACCGCCCCGCCGCCCGCCCTCACAGCCTCTCGGACCTCCTCCGCCAGCCGAGCGTGGAGCTCTGGCCCGGCCTTGGCCAGACACGAGAGGATCCCGGGGAGGAGCACCTTCATGCCGCCGTAGGCGTTGAAGACGGTGGCGAAGAGGAGGTTGTGGCAGGCCTCCTCCCGGGAGAGCCCCAGCTTCTCGGCGCGGTCGAGCACCGGCGCTGCCGCGTCGTTGAAGTAGGCGTAGAGGGCGGAGTAGTCGGACTTGGCGAGGAAGGTGGGGAGGGGGAAGGTGTGTAAGAATATCTCTTCGAGGATCTTGGGGAGGCCGAGGGTAACGAGGGGGGCGATCTGGAAGAAGAGCCACTTGGTGGCCTTGGAGGAGCTGGTGGAGCCGAGTGAGGCGCCGCCGAAGTAGGCGTCGACGAGGAAGTCGAGGGCGGTGACGTCGTTGAGCTTGTTGAAGTCGGAGGTGCCGGCGGAGAGCTGGGACTCCATTTGGTGGAAGAGGGCGGAGTAGGCGGAGCAGAAGGCCGGGATGAAGTGGGCTTTGTGGGAGGCGAGGAGGTCGAAGAGGAGCTGCTTGACGAGGGGATGGGCTGGCTCGGAGGGATCGAGGTAGGCGCAGACGCGGTAGCCGCCGGTGAGGGAGGTGGAGGGCATGTAGGTGCCGACCAAGACATCCCTCTTCTCGACCTTGGAGACGTCGAAGAGGACGGGGAAGCTCTTGGCGTCGAGAACGGCGATGACCTGGGGGTTGGAGGCCATGAGGGGGCCGGGTGGCATGTTGACGCGGAAGACGGTGGAGCCGTACCGCTCGACGCGGGACTGGAAGTACTTGTCGTGTCCCTGGATGTAGTAGAAGTCCAGGCGGTCCTTAATGGGGGACAGGAACGGGACGCCGTAGCCCCCTGGAATCGGCTTCAGTGGGAGCTTCGACGGTGCCTCGTCGGGCGGAGCGCCGTCGTCATTGCCTACTGGCTGGATCTTAGACTCCATCTGATGTCTCTCTCTCTCTCTCTCTCTCTCCGATGGGGGTGGTGGAGGAATCAGAACTCAGTACCTATATAGCCTTTATTGAACAATACTTGGCTCAAGTCTGCTGATGTGGCATTCAATGATTGGACCATACTCCACGAAATAAACAGTTTTGAAAAAAACCTTGAGTTTTTTATTTTTGTTGGACCGGTTAGGTGGTCAGAGGACAGAGCGCTAGAGCAAGAGCTCAATAAGGTCCGAAGATCAAAACGGGGGAGGTAGCAACTGCTATTTATTATTTTCATAATCATGTGAACTTGATATCAACAGCTTGGATTCTCATCTATATAACATGGCACATCGGTTTTGTGCTAACTAGACAAAACGGAACAAAAAAACCGACTAGGACAAGCTGACTAGACAGAAACAACTTTGATTATACCAAAATAACACTTCTATATATCATGGCACATCGGTTTTGTGCTGACTAGACAAAACAGAACAAAAAAACTGACTATGACAAGCTGACTAGACAGAAACAACGTTGATTATACCAAAATAACACTGACTAGATCAAATTAACATCCCCCTTATACTCCAAATCCAGAAATTAAGAGACAGATATATAGCCAACTGGTTTGTCAACTTTTGTTGCCAACTCCACGTGCTGGCAGGTCATAATTGGTGGGAATATTTTTGTGAGGCCATAGGATAAGCCCTAAGCAGAGGCCATACAAAGTTGGCAACCCAAAAGCTGGCAACCAAGTAGGCAAAATAGCATTTCCCTAAGAGAATTCCAGCTCCCCCCAATTCCAAATTGGGAAATGAATCATTGCCCCCCCCCCCCCCCCCCCTCTCTCATCATTCCTCTCTCTCCAATCCCTAAATTTTCGGCCGTTCACTCTCATGCCCCGCTCTTTAAGTCGATCAGATCGACCCCGCCCAGTCCCCTCATCATTCCTCTCTCTCTCTTATCCCTAAATTTTCAGTTGGTCCTCCCCCCACCCCCCCACTATCTAAAATCTCGATGCCTCCCCTGCACGTATTCGTCCCCGCCCGCCTAATTTTTCGGCCGTCCCTCTTCGAGCCGATGAAATCGCATCCCATCCTCATCATCCTCTCTCTATCTCTCAGCCTAATTTTCAGTCGGTTTTGTGCTGACTAGACAAAACGGAAGCTGATTAGGACAAATTGACTAGACAAAAATGAACCGAATATATCTAACCGTTCGTTCAAAAATCAACGCACGATCTCTATTTCCCCGTCAACCAACTCCCTCCCATTGGTTTCAAATCCCAACCCAGTTAAACTGCACAAAACCCTAAAATTTCGGCCCATTTAAACTGTACTAAACCTGACCGTTTATCCTGTGATCGTTGTTCACATCAACGGCTATAAAACCATCGGGTCAATCTTGAGGAAACCGTTCAAATAGAGACAATTGTGATTGATTGTTTATAGGGGAAGGGGGAGTTGGTCGCGCCGAAGGCGCCCGCTTCTTGCCAATCGACACAAGCTAGGAAATTGGTGACCCTATGAATGTCGGTGTTGTCATCGAAAGTGTTTTGTTGCCGAAGACGTTCAGGTGTGTCGTCACCAAAGACGGCCTGCTGCAGTGCCGACAGGCCCATTTAAACCAACTTCCTCCCCTTGGTTTCAAATCCCGACCCATTAAAACTGCACTAGACTCCTAAAACCCTGGTCCATTTAAACTACACTAAACCTGACCGTTCATCCCGTGATCATTGTTCGCATCAACGGCTATAAACCCGCCTACTGAAAATTCGATCGTCCCAAACCATCGGGTCGATTTCGAGGAATTTGTTTGAATAGAGACAACTGTGATTGATCAATTATAGGAGGAGGGGGAGTTGGTCGCGCTGAAGGCACCCGCTTTGTACCAATCGGCACGGACGAGGAAATAGGTGTCCCTATGAATGCCGATGTTGTCGTCGAAAATGTTTTATTGCCGAAAGCGTTCAGATATGTTGCCGTTGAAGATGGCCCGCTGCAGTGCCGACAGATATGTTGCCTCTGAAGGCGGCCCGCTGCAGTGCCAACAGGCACGGGCATGCACTAGTGTACAAACAAGACATAACGGCCTTGAGGGAAGGTTCGCTCCACGGTGTCCATATCAGAAGTCGAACAGGGAACCTCTCCAACATGGGAGTGAGCTAAGAAATACCAACAAGCCAAGAGCCTGTTGGTAATAGCCTTGAGCTTAAAGTGGGTAATATGACCAACGGGCTCTTGGTCTGGTGGTACTTCCTCTTTCTCATGTAATGTTGGAGAAGTTTCATGTTCGACTCCCGGTATGGTTATCGACTCATCGAGCCAATTTTTTCTCCAGAAATTTTTGAGAAACAGAATAAAAGATATTAATATTTTAATAAACGGATAGTCTTTACGCCATTTGAGATGGCGTAAAACTTTTCAGCTTTTTCCAAATACCGACAATACCCCCTATTACGCCATCTCAGTTGGCGTAAAGAACCAAGAACATGTGGGGGGGTAAAGTCTAATTCAAGGCAAACTTTGGGGGGTAAAATCAAAATAACTCTTTTTTATTTACTCAAAAGGCTTTACGCCATCTCAGTTGGCGTAAAGCCTTTGAGTAAATAAAAAAAGGGTTATTTTGTCTTTACCCCCCAAATTTTGCATTGAATTAGACTTTACCCCCACCTAGGCGTGGCAATTCTTGACCCGACCCGAACCCGACCCGAAGTTAGTGGGTTTGGGTTTGGCCTTAACGGGTTCGGGTCATAAACAGGTCGACCCGATTGACCCGTTTATTTAATGGGTCGGGTTCGGGTTTGTACTTATAACCCGATTGACCCGACTTGACCCGTTTACCAAATGGGTCGTGTCAACCCGACCCGAGCCAACCCGAACTGACCCGACCCAACCCGGCCCAATCCGACCCGTCCGACCCAACCCGACAGGTTTACATGGGTTCTGTTGACCCAACCTGACCCGACACGACCCGACTTGTTTAGTAAACGGGTTAAATGGGTCGGGTTGGGTCAACCCGTTTATTAGGCGGGTCGGGTTTGGATTTAAGTTTTTGACCCGTTTATTTAATGGGTCGGGTTCGGGTTGGATGTTTTGCCCTTATACCTATGTCTCAACCCGACCCAACCTGACCCATTGTCACCCCTACCCCATTATTTTTACGCAATCTCAAATGGCGTAAATGTTTGTTTTTTTTTGGTATTTTAGGCATAGTACTTTACGCCATCTCAGATGGCGTAAATGAAGTTTACGCCATCTGACCTCTAACGGCTATACGCCATCTCAGACGGCGTAAATTAAATTTCTTATTTTTTTTTTATTATTCTATCAATCTAACGGCTATTCTCTTCTATCCATCTAACGGCTATTTTTTTTATTCTCCTCTAACGGCTATTTTTTTAACCGTTGCCTACTAAACTATTTTTTTTTTTATATTCTCATCTTCCTAACGGCTATTTCTTTCTCTCCTTATAAAATTTATGGCTCAATTCTCACTCTCCTCATCTTTCTGCTCACTCCCTCATTCTCTCATCATCTTTTTCTGCTCACTCCCTCATTCTCTCATCATCTCTTTCCTCACCTCTCTGCTCTTTCTCCCTGAACTCTCAAACTCTCCCCCTCTGCACTCAATTTTACATTCTTTCATTTACATTAGATGGCGACAATGATTCCAATAATTTGTCGCTACGGAGGTCGGTGCGAGATTGATAGCTACGTTGGAGGAAATACAAGGGTCGTTTTTATTCAACTGGGTTCGACGTTAGTACAAGTGCAACACGAGATAGCGACTCGTTGCAACATTCCTCCCGGTTTCGTACTAAGGTCAGCTTGTATAGTTAATCAATCACAGTCATATCTAATTGAAATTTATGATAATGCTAATTGGGAATGGATATTACAAGATAACATTTCTCGTGGTACTAGGCTAACTATATTTATAGATTATCCCCCAAGTAGCAATATAAATATTAATTATCAATCATATTATGTTAATGCCGATGACCCTAGTTCATCGGCACCACCAGCAAATGACCATGATATGCTTGATAATATTAGTCAACCCTCATCTATTATACCGGTACCGACACTAATACCGGTATCAACACTAGTATCAGCTCCAGCACCGATTACCTCTGATAGTGATATGAATTTAGAGATTAGTGAGTCTAGTTCATCATCTTCGGATGATAACGAGATTTACATTGGTAAAACCTATTCATCGGCAAAATTATTTAGAAAAGCCATGCTTGATATTGCAATTAAAAATTTTTTTACTTTAGCATATGATTGCAATAATAAAAGTAGAATTGCGGTAAAATGTGATATGCCAGAATGTACATGGCGTATTTATGCAAAAAAAACTTATGATGGTGATACCTTTGGTATTGTGACATATAATTTGACTCATACATGTACAGGTAAGATAGTGCCAAGAAATCATCCTCAAGCTACTTCTGAATGGATTAAATCTATGATTGTAACTCGTTTAGCAAATAATCCGAACTATCCTCCATCTTCTATAATAAAAGATATACTTCATGATTATGGTGTATCTGTATCTTATAATAAAGCTTGGAAAGCTAAGGAAAAAGCTAATATAGAAATCCATGGTTGTGATGTAGAATCATATATGAATCTAGACCATTATTGTTTAACTATTTTTGAAACAAATCTTGGTAGTTTTGCTATAATTAAAACTAATGATAATAATAGTTTTCAAAGAGTTTTTATTGCTTTTAATTCTTGTATAACTGGTTTTAAAAATGGATGTTTGCCGATTATAGCTATAGATGATACATTTTTAAAAGGAAAATACCAAGGTATAATGCTTACTGCTATTTCCCATGATCCTAACGGTGGGATGTTTCCAATAGCATATTCAGTTGTCGAGGCTGAAGATAAGCATACTTGGATTTGGTTTTTAGAGTGTCTTATGATTGCATTAAATCCATATGATTTTTCAAAACTATCATTTATTTCTGATAAACAAAAAGGACTTATTTATGCCGTTAGTAGAATTTTTCCCCAATCTCATCATTTCTTTTGCATACAACATTTTAAAGCAAATCTTAAAAATAAATTTCGAAAAAAACTTTTATGTGATTTATTAAGAAAGGCAGCTAAGAAATATAATATTACCGAATGTAATGCAGTGCTTCAACAAATTGAGACTGAAGATAAGGAAGCTTATGATTGGATTATATCAGGTGACCCGACACACAATGCACATCATTGGTTAACAGCTTACTCACCCGTACCACGGTATAAGATATTGACATCTAATATAGCCGAGTCTTTTAATTCAATACTTAGACATTTACGAGAGAAACCAATAACAGGACTTTTAGATGGAATTAGGTGTAAATTAATAAAATTACATTGTAAACGTAGAGAGGCTTGTCAATTATGGGAAGGTCAACTTGTACCTAAAGCGGAAAAAAAACTTAAAAAATGAATTGATAAAGCAAGATATTTAGATATTTTACATATCAATGAGATGCAATTTGAAATAATTGATAATGCAAAATCTAGACGTGAAATCATTGACCTAGCAGAAAATACTTGTACATGCGGAAAATGGAAGCACACACTTATTCCATGTCAGCATGCAATATGTGCATGCAACTTTAAGAGATGGAATATCTATGATTTGTGTCCAATAGAACTATATGTGGAAACATATAAACAAGTTTATGCTACTCCTATGGAAGGGATACCAAATCCGTATGAGCTCCATAATCCGTCACAAAGACAAAATTCTATCTTACCACCAAACACTAGACGTCGTCCTGGTCGTCCCAAAATTAGAAGACAAAATACAGATGTTAGGGAAGTGCGACCTTTTCGTTGTAGTCGTTGCCACCAAATCGGTCATAGTCGAACAACTTGTAGGAATCCCATAGGACCCGATTCCACGTCTTGATTTTGTAAAATCAATTATTTGAAATTATATCTCATTGACATGTAAAATATCTATATATTTTGCTTTTGGTACAAGTTAACCTTCCCATAATTAACTAGTCCCTCTACGTTTACAATGTAATTTTATTAATTTACACCTAATTTTAGGGTTTAGGATTTAGGGTTTTAGGGTTTTAGGGTTTTAGGGTTAGGTTTCAGAGTTTAGGTTTAGGGTTTAGGATTTAGGGTTAGGGTTTAGGGTTAGGGGTTTAGGGGGTTAGGGTTTAGGTTTTACGGGTTAGGGTTAGGGTTTAGGGTTAGGGTTAGGGTTTTAGGGTTTAGGTGGTTAGGGTTAGGGTTTAGGGTTAGGGTTTTAGGGTTTTAGGGTTAAGGTTTTAGGATTTTAGGGTTTAGGTGGTTAGGGTTAGGGTTTAGGGTTAGGGT